>JAMZAV010003785.1:0-60068 GCA_024449915.1 Sweltsa coloradensis
GGGGCCTGGAGAATTGGATCAAAAAAAAATTGGATATAATAGAGAATTTGCATAAGTTCCCGATATCGGTAAAATATGTGATATTACATTTCCGTCTAAAATTATTTAAACGTTAATTTGAGGTTTTTAAGTTAAATCGTTTAATATCTTTTGAGGGTCATTATTTGATATTTTTAATTTCCCGCACATTTATTTTGAAACAGCTGCCAACGTCACCGGCCTTCATGACGAACACGGCCGCCTAAAAAAACGGCAAAATTCCCTCCTTTTACCAAAGTTTTTGGTTCATACAACAATGGCCAACAATAAACAACAGTTGATGTCCTTTTCCAAACATTATTATCAACATTGTGTTTTTACATAAAAATCAATAAAAATACAAGTTAGGAGCTTACGTTTGTGATAAACTAAATGTATAAATAAAATATTAAGCTTATTAGAACATGTGCTCTTCTGCCAAGATAATCTCCGAAAGTAAAGTAAATCGAGTAACTTGACATATCGTTACGTGATTGGTTGATTGGTGACATGAAGGCTAGTGACGTATGACCCGTTTTTCTCCGCCAAAATATGAAGGAAACTTTCACCCTGTATTTTATAAATAAAAATATCCTCAAAATCAAGAAAAAATATATATTTTTGTGTAAAGAATGGTGGCCTTAACCCAGTAAAACCCTCAAATAATGTTACGCAAATTCCCTATTGACGTAATCGGCAGCCTTTTCTGTAAATCCGCTAGATTTTATTTTGTAACTTGGGATAAAGGTTAGGTCAAATATGCTGTTTACGAAGAAAAGGTGTGATTTTTTAAGGCATATTTTTGGGTTTTTGTTTGTATATTTGTGCACAGTTTCAAGACATGAAGAGTCATTTAGTGTTATTGTTAGTACGAAGCTTTAGTATCGATGTGGAAAAAAAGAAATTCCCAAAACACCAATTTTCGCCAATTTCAGGATCCAAAAACTTTTTTATATGTACCGTGTTAAATCAGTTACAAGATTTATATTTTTACCCGTTCAGACCTCACGCACATTTAAATGTACATCAACTATTAAATTTTAATCCAAGTAAAAATATGTTTTATATTTAATTTGACCCCACTTCTTTAAATACATTTTCCCCTATGCCCAAAGGACAAAAAAATATATTTTTTAATAGAAGATTAAAACTATTTATCTGTAAAAAAAAAGGCTAAAAACATACAAAATTTATCTGTCCCGGAAAAATTATAAATCTTAAGTATTGCTATTAATTGAGATAGAAAAAATTCAAAATTATAAGCATTTTATTTTAATCTAGTTTTAGGAATGTGTTTAAAATTTCAAATTGTATTAAAAATGAAGCTTTGATTTAAAATACAAAATTTCCTACAATTCCTTAAAAAACAAGTTTTTTTATTTGAAAAAACACATAAAATGAGAGAAGAAAACTGGAAATTAATATTTATTGCCTAAAATTGACCATAAATTTTGTGTGTGAGAGGTTAAACGGTCATTTAAGTTCAGTATTACGTTAAAGATTATATGGTAAAAAAAATGTGTTGGGTTAATAGCCCATGTGAGGATGTGTAGATTATTTACAGTAAAATAACAATGTATGGCAATAGTTGGTTATAAAAAAGCTGTTTTTATTTACTCATCATAATCGGGTATAGAAACTGATATAAGCAGGACAATCAATAAACTTAAGTACAAAAAGTTCGAACAAAAATACCCTGCAAGTCAAACAAATAATCCATGAACTTTTTAATGATATTGTGAAATAAACAACACTTTTGTTGTGATACCTACATTACACATTATAAACTCATTTACAGTAGAATTATGTAACATTAAAATATCCTGGTGTACTTAACACAAAGGAAGAGCAAATCCCGTCCTTGTATATTAAGTTTATATACTTACTGGGTGTTTGTGCCGTTGTTGCCCCCATCACAGCCACCAGCAGCACACAGATACTCAGCTGCATCATGGTTGTACTCTGGTTGAACAAACAAGAGTAGAATGAAACTTTTTGTGATGAACCTTCAAGTTCGATATAGGTGCCCGTTAGGGCGCCGCAGCCAAGCCGCGGTGCGCTACACAAGCAGCAAGCAGAGTTAGGGGGATTTCAAAGTGTCACCCAGCAGTCATGAAACGTGATGTGAACTTAAAAACTATCAACATCAAGGGGATTTAAGAACAATGCATGCTAAAGTTGGTTGGGGTACGAGCAATCCTTCTTGGTGAAAAAATGGCTTGAAACATGCTCTACTACTACTACTACTACAACTATTACGATCAAATTCGTCAGTTTCAATCGGCTCGCGATTCTGACCAAACGGGTTAGGCTACAACGTTCATATTTTACATGGACATTCAGGTAATAGTGATATAGGGTCTTTTAAAATAAAAGTTGAAAAAGTTAGCTAGAAGGCTTCCAATTAAGGTTTCAATATAAGCCTTATACAAGAATATAATCAGCAAGTGATTATAGTTACTTGACAATGATCGACTATATTGTTTACAAAAAGCAAGTCTTTGGACCACTAGATATCTGACATCCTATTGTTGATTGGTAAAACCATAGAAATTAAATTAACTTTGATAAAATTATTATATTTTAACAAATAATTTTGCAATGGAACTTGAAAAAGTAATGAGATCCCACACATAACAAAAACTTGTAAAAATACAGCCAAACCGAACACACTAAAAAAAAATTAGATCTAAAAAAGGGCCAAGCTCATCTACTCTTCCACATTTGCACATTCTTAATTCATAAACGTACAGTGTGCCGTAATAGCATCCCTGAAAAGCTTGGCAAAATAGAATTTGCATGATATGATATTACGTTTAAATTAATTAGAAACAAGAGGTCGCTGGCACGACCTCTTGCAGTGGCTTTCCACGCCAATCCTTTCTGCGTCATGTACCTATCTGGTGAAATACTAACGCTTGTTATTTCAAATGAAAGCGTAGTAATGAAACTTTATTTTTCTGAAATGAACTTGAACAAAATACGAATGTAACAAAAAACTGTACACCCTCAAAATATCAGTGCGGTAAAATATAAAAACTTTGTCAGGAACACCTTATGAAAACAAAAGTATGATGCTAGCCGATAAGTAAACCCAAATTAGACAAAGTGTGAATTTATTTAAAAACACGATAAATACATCCATGGGTTAAGATTTTTCTCAGTAAATGGCCACCTGCCGTTTACTGTAGGGGGCGATCAATCATAAAGGCATTCATATTATAATGAATTGGAACATTACCCGCCAGTTAACATTTGCTTTTCAGTAGGCCTACTAACAAAAAAAACTTTGTGAAAATAATTTAATAAAAATGAATGAAACATTTCTGGAAAAATGTCATACTCATAAGACTAGCTAGATATCACACGAAAACTCCAACACACAGTCTTGCACTCACTATATATTATGGAACTGACTGCACTCTGTACTAAGAAAAAATGAAGGCCACCTAATTTGTTTAATTTGTTTTAGAAACACTTCGGAATTGATTTGTGGAGAGATAAGTGGCTAGTTAGGACTTAAACTTTCCAGATGTGATCCCATGTGCACTGTGCAGTCGCCACACACACACAACCGACAATCTCCCCCCCCCCCCCATCCTCAACATCACCTTTGCACTAGGCAATAATATTCACATGGAGTCTTTTCGTATTTTACTTTTCGCTGTTGACATATTAAGGAAATAGAATTATGGTAAAGCAGGTTACAATATAATATTGTTTTTACGAGAAAAATATATTCCAAAAGAATATGCTCTTCTCGTATTAGGAAGGTAACTTAAATCGACGCATACTGTTTGGTCACCCCTACATTCGTATTCTTCCAAAAACAACTATCACGTTTAATAAATCCAACATATTTGTATAGTTAAAGGTTATAATTTTAAACGTTTTGACTCCTAATGTGATAACGACACATTGGAAAAAGATGCGTGTAGAAAAAGCCAGGCGATGAACTCTTAAAAATAAATTTACTGTTATCACAAGTAAAATTACGCCTTAACGTTACAAAACCAATAACATTGCAAATTACAGGCTATTATATCACCTTCTTGCTAATATTCAATAATATAGGAAATTATATCCAAAATATATACATTTATCATGACATGCTTAATAGTAGCGCTGCAAAAATCATACTCGGAATAATAATATGACTTTACTTTTCAACCAATAACATTGCAAATTTACACACAGATTCATTACAGTAGTGAAAACCTCCATGCCAAATCTCGTTGTTAAATGTTTTAACCTTCTACTTCAAATAAATTCATTTGTCTTTCCGCGCTGAAAAATCTCAAAAAACTCCGTAAATCAAACTTGCATTTAAGTAACACTTATACGACCCGCACAATAGTATGAAATTTTAAGTAGTGATGCAGTTTTTGTTTGGAATCATGCCTGTAAAGTTTCGTTTACATCGGTTAATATTACCTACCTCAAATAAATTTGTGGGCCTTGACGCGCGCCAAATGTACACGGATCTGAAAAAAAAATATGTAAATGAAACTTGCTTTTCACAATACTTACGCCACACACAAATGTATGAAATTTTAAGGAGTGATGCAGGGTTCTTTTGGGATCATGCCTATGAAGTTTCGTTTACATTAGTTAATATCTCCTACCCCAAATAAATGCATAAATATTGACGTGCGCTAAATGTACACGGATCTGACTAAACTCTGTCACACGTCGGTTCGCAAAAAATGACGTCATGAATTTGTTTTTGGTAGTATTCTATTGACAAACAATGAAAGCTTTAGGTTTGTAAGTTTCGTTGTGATAACGCAAAATTGATAACAGACTTTTGATTAAAAACTATGGCGATGTCTTAAATGTCAAAATTTTACGGCTGACTAAACTTGCATTTAGGAACACTTACGCCCCTCAAAAAAGTATGAAATTTTAAGAAGTGATGCAGTGTTCTTTGGTCATCATGCCTGTAAAGTTTCACATACATATTCATACATACATACATACATACATACATACATACATACATACATACATACATACATACATACATACATACATACATACATACATACATACATACATACATACAACATACATACATACATACAATACATAGCATACATACATACATACATACATACATACAGTACATACATACATACATACATACATACATACATACATACATACATACATACATACATACATACATACATACATACATCACACAACACCACAACACACACACACACAACATACCACATACAACACACACCACATACATACTACAACATACATACATGACTACATACATACATACATACATACATACATCATACATACAACATACATACTATACATACATACATACATACATACAACCTACATAGCATTCACCTACATACATACATACATGCATGCATACATACTAACATACATACCTATGCATACATACTAATACAACTTGGTGCAAACCATAGGCCGCATTTTCGCCTTTAAATAACATGGAAGACTATTCGTTTAAATAATAATGCTGCAAATTTTATTTTTGCCAAGCTTGTCAGGATTGCTGTTACGGGACAACTGTGCGTTATGAATTAAGATGCGCAAAAGTGAAGGGTGTATGACTTGGCCCTTTTTCAGATCTCTTTTCAAAAAAGTTTAGTTGTGATGTTTGCCGTATTTTATACAATTTTTGTTATGTGTGTAAACGATTTTTCTAGCAAAATGAAGTTTCCTATTGAGCCTTATTCTCATATAATTTCACAATTGTTTTGATGTGTTAATACAAATATATTTCTAAGAAATTACGTTTAAGTTTTTTGATGCGAAATAAGTGCAGCATATATATTTGAAAACGATACAAATCTTATTCACTAAAAAAATAATGTCCCCATTTAGAAGATCGTTTCACTCATTTTTGTGCAAAGACCCTCAGGCACATTTACGGTTGTGTTGGGAGAAAAAAAGTTGAAACATTTTTTTTTTTTATGTAACTAGCTTACTCGTCGCGCGTTGCTGCGATCTCTGAAGAAACCTATCCCGTGGAAAAACACATATATGTGCCAAGTTTCAAGGAGATCGGATTAATGGTGTAGTCTACATGTATATTTACGAATGTATCCTCTTTGCAGGCACCGATCACCACGTGGAAGAGTTACATCAACATGGATAGCATAGAAATCTTCCTCTTGAAAAAATTCATATATGTGCCAAGTTTAAGGGATGTGCGGTTTTCCAGGTTTGGTCGTGTTCGCTTCCGGGTAGGGAAAGTACCCGATTTTTCGGAGCACGTCCTAATAATAAGTTCTAAAATAAATACATTTTTATTTATTTACAACATAATATTCATCTTGAATTGTTAACAACTAAAAATAAGAGTAGGTCGGTTCTCAAAATATGAATAAAATAGTTAATTTTGGATTACTGAATTATCCCTGACAATAGGCATATTAAAAACAAAACAAATATTATACGTAATCAGGACTAAAAATATGCTATAAACGTCCAGCGCCGTTGACAGCATGTGTTGTTAGCCCATAAGCGTATGAGTGCGAGAGAGATGCTCCGCTGATAGTTGTCTTCGCAGACCAAGGTCGTAGATGCTTGAGGAGGGTAGGGGCTGCACGCTGACCAAATCGCCGTTCGATCAGGCGGCCCGGGCTAACGTTCAAGAAGTTGTGTGGAATGTTTAAAAACGAATTGTCCCTCTTTTGACAGGCACCATCACCACGTGTAACAACAAAATTGATAGCAATAGGTACTTCCCCAGTGAAAAAATACAGATATGTGCCAAGTTTCACTGGAGATTGGATGAATGGTGTATATGCAAAAAGGACAAACATACAGACAATCACATTTAAATTTTAATATATATAGATAGCAAGTAATGAAATAAAACGATATGTTTAACGTACCTCGAATTATTTCATATGATTCAGAAGGTTTAATCAGTATTAATGGTTTACATGATTGTAAAAAATCTGATTAGTACTCGTCTTCAAATCTTCTGATGCATCAGTCACCACATACAAGAAGCTTACAGGTTTCAAGCTATTTTTCTATAAAACGCATACTAACGAATCATGTGCAGATCCACGTTGAGCTCGGTATTCGCATTTCATAAGCTAATCCTGGTTGAAAAATTTTGGTATATATGATTCCAAGCCCGTCCTGGGGTGGTATAAACAAAATCCATTTTACTATTCGATGATCAACACCAACAACTCAGATTTTTGAATTAATGAATGCTTGCTTTATTTCTATTTAAAATTGTAGGCATACAAAGAGTTACATACCGGTACAGTTTCTAGACCCTTTAGATAGTATTATCTGCAATCAAGGGTCTATGGAAATCGGTAGTATATGCGCCTGGTATAATATTCAATATTTACACATTTTCAGAATTGGCTACTAAATAGCTATTTTCAATATCATTAAGTTATACATGAGACTTTTAGAGTCTTGGATTCAGGTTGCTTAATTGATACAAATATGTGTACAAAGTAAAATAAGTATGGTAATCATGACTATTAAAAACAATTGAATAGTGACAATAAGACTAGTGGTCTACTATTTAGTACAACCTACAACATAGATACTGTATACCCACAAGTATCATTAATTTGCTCATAGAACCGAGGCTATTGCGTCAACAAAGTTAAGTACTTTTAAATATTCCTCAACTGAGTAATATGGCATTTTTGAATCAGGAGTATTTCAGTTTTGTTCTTTGAAAATATTTTTGTTTGTTATATGTTTTATGTTTGTTGGAAGTTTGTTATGTAATTTTGTATTAATGTCATTGGAATTGTTTTGAGTGATTTTACCGGTAGTCTCTCAACAATTTTACGCTTATGGTATTTAGTGTGAATATTAATGGCCAGTCTAGTGTCATGCAGATACATGAAACAGAATTAAAAAAAATAATAAGATGTCGGTGATGTGTTCTTCGATTTTCTCATCTAAAATCACTCAGATAGTGCAAAGTTGCTTGTGACTGGATCTGTCAAGCACGGGTCAGAAGAGTGGTGCATTATTTCCCCATTTCAGACGCGCCCTAAATATATTTTTTTGACTAACACAATCTATCAAAGATAATGTTTGTGTGCTTAAATGATTTAGGTAATGTTTAGTTTGACAAGAAATCACAAGTTCATCAACATTCCATGTGATCGTATCGATGATATTTTTCCATTAACCGAATTCAAGAAATCTACAACAAATTTTTAGCCATTTAAACAGTTAATAATATCAACCATAAATACTGAACCAATTAAAAATGTTAGATCATTTTATTTCATTATTATTGTTACTTTTAAATTTTCATAATTAATCACTCTTTGTTATATTTATGTAGTTGTTTTTCGATTTGGATTTATTGCACGTATTTAATGATAGTAAATATTTTTGTATCGTTTGAAAATATCCTGAATGTGAATTTAAAGTATTAATAACTTGGCAAGTGTGGTTTATATCCGTTATCAAAGTAAGATCATTCAACACACAAAAATACAAACAACAGCAAACAATATGAATGTTTAATTTTTTTAAACATGAATAAGAATATGTTGATGGTGAAAATTTGAAAATTGTCTTATTGTTTGTTGCACCATATAATGAAGTATACTTACAAGCCTGCAAGACTGTTAGCAGCTCTGCTGACAAGTTCAAAGATTGCTGAATCAATTATTGCTCTTTTGTTATCGAAGTCTAGTTTATATATAAGTCCGTCTTGTAACTCAAGAACAATAAGTAATGCCGAAAAACGAACAAGGTAATATACTAACGTCAATACAGCTCAGGGTTAAAGTTGGCCAATGCCGATGAAGCATAATTAATTATTGATCCATTGTTCGTAGATTGCAAGATTAAAAACAACCATTAACAAAGACAATTTTTGAACTATTCACGATAATTGCATATCAATTTGACCCCATATCATGCAAGTATTTTGTAATTGTGTAACAGCCAAAGACGTAATATTGGATGAAAGTGATCCCGATAATTTGAGATAATTGTAATTTTAAAAACTTACTTTAAACTAGGAAACGCTCAGTTGGACGCGTTGATAAGCGAGCACGTGCTATAGCTTTGCACCCACATTGCACATTTTTTAAAATTTTTAAATTTGCGACGTTCGCTGTCCACAGGGCCATGTTTTCAATATTATTTATTATTGCCAAGGTATTTGGGTAAACCCGTGTGTAACCCTTTACTTTGTGGATAAAATCCACCGCCATCTAGAGGACCTTGACTCCTTGGGAAAACTATTCAAACTCTTTGTTGACAAATAATAGACTGCTTCCTCGAAAGTATTTTGATTACTTCTAGGTGGCAGTGCATTAGAAACTTCGCGCGTCTTTTCGTTGCCATGGCAACGTTACTTTTGTTATAATGTAATTTCCATCTTCACTACTTATCGGATCTAAATAAAATTAACATATTCGTGACCGGACGGACATTCTAAATGATTTGGCTATCTCAGATTTTGTCGCCGTTTAGTTTGAAAAAAAAACTTTCGATTAACTTTAATGTAACTTTTTAACTATTTGAACGATTTTGCCACAAAACTAATGGCATTCAATCGAGAACGAAGCTTTTGGATGGTGAAAATTTCAACTCGATCCGAGCCTCCGTTCGAACGTTATGGCGAGACATACAAACAAAAAAAACAAAAACAAAAAACAAAAAAAAAACAAAACCAGTGACTAATTTTTCCGGCAGAGTCAAATAGAAACGCTCGCTTCGCTCGCTTAATAACTTATATTTAATTTCAATTTACATACATAAATGAACATATTATTGTGCTAATTATAGGAATTGAAAAAACATGTTTGATGTTCTACTTTGTTAAGGCTCAATGTTCAATGTGTAATCTGATAGGTCAATGTTTAGAAAATTTGTTGTGACAGTTTAAAACAATTTTTGGCGGGAACAATGGAACATGCGACATCCCGTAACAAAACAAGATAGCTATGTTTGCTCAATTATTAAGAAAACATATATTAATATTAATTTTCAGAAGCTATTTGACCCGGATATATGTATTATTGGACGAGTGTATTAAAAACAAACTGAGGTCTATATTTTTTTTAACACTTGCTTGTGTGGATTTTAAATTTAGAATTCACACAAGTAAACGTAAACAAATAAAGACTTTGGTTAGTTGTTTAATATACTACACTAGGAAACGCTCAGTTGGACGCGTTGATAAGCGAGCACGTGCTATAGCTAGACCCACATTGCACATTTTTTAAATTTTAAAATTTGCGACGTTCGCTGTCCACAGGGCAATGTTTCCAATATTATTTATTATTGCCAAGGTATTTGGGTAAACCCGTGTGTAAATCTTTACTTTAAAATCCACCGCCATCTAGAGGACCTTGACTCCTTGGGAAAACTATTTAAACTCTTTGTTGACAAATAATAGACTGCTTCCTCGAAAGTATTTTGATTACTTCTAGGTGGCAGTGCATTAGAAACTTGGCGCGTCTTTTCGTTGCCATGGCAACGTTACTTTTGTTATAATGTAATTTCCATCTACACTACTTATCGGATCAAAATAAAATTAACATATTCGTGACCGGACGGACATTCTAAATGATTTGGCCATCTCAGATTTTGTCGCCGGTTAGTTTGAAAAAAAAAAATTTCGGTTAACTTTAATGTAACTTTTTAACTTTTTGAACGATTTTGCCACAAAACTAATGGCATTCAATCGAGAACGAAGATTGCGGATGGTCAAAATTTCAACTCGATCCGAGCCTCCGTTCGAACGTTATCGCGAGACATACAAAAAAAAAAAAAAAAAAAAAAAAAAAAAACAGTGACTAATTTTTCCGGCAGAGTCAAATGGAAACGCTCGCTTCGCTCGCTTAATAATCACATTACAGTCTCGTGTATGCCTACCTTGTTTATTTTTTAAATAAAACAAATTCGTGGAACTATTGAAATTCAGGGAGGAAATCTGCTTTATCTTGTGTTATTCACTTTAGGTTGCTTAGTAACAAGATTCGGGTGGCTCAAGGTCAAAACAGCCTAGCAACAAGCGCGACGCATATTAGGTTTGTTTAGTTGTCCTTTGTAAATCAGTTTTTAAACTGATTAGGATAGACGTAAATAAAAAAAAAAGGGCTTAATAAAGGTGTGTGTGTGAATGACCCATGAGAGCATCAGACCAAAAAAAGCGACTGGTAAAAAGTCTGAAAAATACGTATTTGTTTGGCATGCAAAATTGTAAAACTGATACAAAATAAAGACTATAAAGGCGCAGACAAAAATAAACATTTCTTTTAAATAATTCAAAAATAAAATGTTACATCATTTACCGAGTCGACTATTCCTATTCAATAACTTTTTGGGAACTTTTTCCTTCTTCCAGTTGTATTCGATTGTTATGCAATCCGTGTGCATGTGCAATCTATCGCAGTGTACCGTGAGGAGAGACTTGAATGTGGTGGAAAGGGAAGAGTGGTGGCAGGAGAGAAGAAGATGGAGGAGCTAGGCCTGTCTTCAATGCTGACGCAACGCAGAGTTGGACGTGGCAACAGGTAGTGATGACCTTAACACAATCATTTGTATGTATCGGCATTTAAAAGTAAGATATTATTTTGTACCATCTTATTAATATTAAAATGGCAGTGGTTTTCTTCTGGGATATCGCCAACCATCTAAGAAAAATCACATCGTCGCATCGTTCTAAATTTAAATATGTTTTTTATCCATTATAAAACGTATGATTCCCAAGATATACACAGCCAAAATAAGTTAAACTTTGATAACTGAGGGGCCTATTGAGAGAAGGAGCTATGCTTCAGGTAAAAAAATTAAGGTCAACAAATTATGTTTTGCAAGGTTTCTGTAGTTTAAACTGTTATGTCTTAATTTATGCATATAAAACTTTTTTTCTAAGATTACATTTAGAAAAAAAGTTAATCATAAAAAAATTAAGACAGCAGTTTAAACAATAAAACCTTTCTTAACTACTTACTTCTTACTCCTTCTCTCAATGCCCCTAGTTAAAATGGCTAAAATTGACCATATTCGTGGAATGATCCTAGTATTTTGATAATCTAAGAATGAAGGACTGTCCATGTAGGCATATACTTTATAGACAACTATGTAAAGTCTTATATACATTTGGATTTTTCCCGGCCGAGTGGACAGCTAATTGCCAACTGTCGACGTGTGTCCTGTTCACTCAAAAAATTATTTTTTAACACATGTTCTATAACACAATTATGAACTAAAATGACGTCTGAAAATTAATTATATCTTGCCACTCTGATTTAACATTATTTTTCAATTTTTTTGACCCAGAAATTTGCGAAAATTGGTGTTTTGGGAAATTTCTTATATCGGCTTTAACCTGTTTCTTTTTTGGTCCACATAGATTCTAGAGCATAGTACCAATCTACAATGTCTTTTTTTTACAACGTGTCTTAAAACTGTGCTGAAATATACCCTCAAACACGCAAAAATATGTATTCCAAAATCACACCCCATCTTGGTAATCAGCATATTTTTACCTAACTACTTGTCCAATTTACTAAAAAAAAATATAGAGAATTTACAGAAAAGGCTGTAGAGTATTTCAATAATGGCCAATATGTTTTTGGATCAAAATCATCCAAGGTCACGGGGCATAAAGATCGTCCCCATGTTATTTCTTATGGGAGATTTTTGCCGATGGGACCTAGCTCGAAAAATGTCATGTTTGACAATTTTTTGGGAGGTCATGGTGGTCCCAATAATTTTTCTGCTGATTGCTAAATTCATAACTAGTAGCCTAAATGAAATATATTTTTTTGAGTTAGCGGTTAAATACCCCTTTAACAATACACAAACTCCTCTAGGAAAATCATTTTTCTTTAAATGTTGTAAACGTTTATCTGTGGTTGCAGATGTCCTAATTAAATTTAAATATTTAAATTTTTTGACAATATACTGGCCATTGTTCGCTCATCGGTGTCTGTACCCACAGGGTTATAAATTAAGTCCCCCACTAAAAATCAGTTATGTGACAGAGTGGGTAGAATACACAATTTTATTTTATTTTAGTTGGATTTGCCTGTTGCTGTAAGAATCTTGAGATTTTTTTCTCCATAAAAATCAATAGTTATCAAACAAAATGTGCCTGCAATATATTTTGCGTTATCTTAATGGTCACTTAAACTTGTATTAAATAAAAATAAATAAATAAAAAATAAATAAATTAGTTTTAGAGTCTACCCACTCAGTTATATAACTTTCATTGGGTTCAAAGAATTGCAATGCATTACTGTACACTTAGTGCCACGGCGTTAGATTTGTGTGATGTTTTCTTTTTCGAATTTCGAATTTCACAAAACTTCATACCTGTTACAAATTAATCAACTATAAACTATGAACTATAAACTATGAACTATGGACTATGAACTATGAACTATAAACTATGAACTTTGAACTATGAACTATGAACCATGTCCTATGAACTTTTAGAACAGTAAGAAAACTTTAAAACAATGTTTGGGGCGACGTAACTGGCCACAAATGGCGATTACTTTTGGTATAGACCTACTACTTGCTGTATATCATGTGTGTGGATTTAGTATGTTTGTGCAATGCATGCACCCCATTAAAGATACTGTACTTGAAATAACATTATTAAATTAAACCTACGTTTGTGACCACCAACCAAATGAAATCACGCATTTGAATCTCGAATCCCGGTTCAGACGGAAGATTTGTATTTTTCTGATATGGACTTAAGTCCATCATTTTTTGGCTTAGGAATATGTGTACGATGACTTTGGATCTGTCCCAGCTACGAGGAATATTTAAGTCTGAGGTTTTTTTTTCGAATAGCCTTGTTGATTTGATTCCATCGATCTCTATTTACTCTTCGCGTGGATAGCGGATGCATACCTGCCATATGTTAAGAAGTGAAGTTGGAAAAATATAGAGGGTTTTCTTATTGCTAAACAACATAAATAACACGATTACTAATCTGTGGAAAGATTAAACGCATTGAGAAGTAGATTTGTTCACTTAAATGCAACGCGCATAGGTATGTTTGACGTAAATATAAAAGTTAGCGTCTCCAAAATGAACGCTCCATATGAAATAACATAAGTCAGGCCCATAGATAAAAAAAAAAATTTAGTAGGCTAGATTAGCAGTCTCCAGTACCTCTGCACAGGCGCGAGCGTAGCAAATTGAAGTGCCAATCACTCCATTTCAAGATGGCGATTTGGCGTTTTAATTTATGCTTTTTTAATACAATTAAGTATTTAACTAGATTGTTTGATATGGTTTTAGCTTGTGCAACATGGGATTGAATAAACAGAAACAATAAGAAGTTATTGTATAAGGTAATTTAGTAATCTTGTCTCGGTTTGCATAACAAGCTCCTCAGAAGGTACCTTGAATCAATTAAAGATCAACACAAAAGAATCCAGGTCGCTATAACTTATGGAAATTTAAATAATCACGCTTTTACTAAAGCCCTGTACAACGCGAAGGCCGCCTATGGTGACGTCACTGCAGGGCTACCTGCTAGGCTGGCTCCAGCAGAGGAAGGCCTCGCTCAAGCTCGCCGTAAGCGGCCGCTTAAATCTTCAGTATCCAAATTTTGATATATTTGTCTGGAAAAATTACTATGTAGACTTTTTTACTTTTTGGGGTAAAATAAGTTATATGTTTTGTTTAAAACTTTGACAGACCTGCCAGGGATGGTCGACAATGTTCACAGGAACGCCTCCAACGATTTTCCCATCCAACATTGGTAACTCTTTGAACACAATTTCTAAACATTAATTAAGTCAAATGTTCAGGGCTAATTGAAGAACTTACCTTGCATATCATAAACGAATATATCTAAATAAATGGAATAACGTATACTGTGTAAACAAAATAACATTGGTATAATCATTTTAGGCCTAAATAGGAAACGAGAATCGCAGACTCACCGCCCCATAATGTTGCAGGTCCAGTAACGCCAGTTACTATTCTAAGTCCATGGTATAATAATGTAAAGTAATTGATCCAAATTACAAATAACAAATTTAAAAATGAATCATACTAAATAGATTGATAGAAACTTAAAATATTCTAGTGAACTTTACATATAAAAAGAGCATACTATAGTTACGATTATTTTTATTATGCAACTTTACATAATAAGACGAGGGAGCGCAGCGACTGAAGTCTACAATTCAACTCAAACGGCACAAATTCTGTGTTTTGTCGGTGAGTTGCTCCAAAACGACCGAACGGATAAACAGATTGTACTTAAATTTTAACAGACATCCGGTACAAGTTTTTAGCGTTCAGTTAACATTGAGCTAAATCCGTTGCGATTTAAAACTACAAGACATAATCATTAAAAATATATTCTGAAATATGTAGGATGTAATTTAACGACAATGGTTTGTTCTTGATAAAAAAACATTTGTATTGAATCATATTAAGAATGTCAGTCGGTGACCAAGATATTCCGAATCTTGTTCGCTGAAGTTTCCCCAACTTTCCGCTGGGAGATTAAGAAAACCTTGGAATCTTTACTCGTATTTCGTATTGGATTTATTTTCCATGGGGCGGTATTCTAAGCCCCTGTCTCCTAAGCCCCTGGACCTTTTTTTGGCTTCTAAGCCCCTGTGACCGACGGTTGTGCTACACGTTGCGAAGCGGGGCTAAGAAGACAAACCGGTCCGGGGATTTAGAAGGCTAAAAGTCTTCTTAGGCCCTGTCTCCTAACGCCCGCACGAAAACCTTGTTCGTTCCCATAAGCCATTTCAGATAAGAAATGATAACGAATTTTTAAGTGTTTATTACTATCGATTTTTGGATGAGCGAAGCGAAGAATTCAATTTCACCGACCCCCCGAAAAATTTAGCTCGGGTGTTTTTTTTTTTTTTTTTTTCTGTCTGTTTGTTCGCTCTCTACCGGGAAAACAGCATATGCGATCTTGATGAAAATTTGAGGGGACCTTCGAAATCTCTGAACTTAGACTTGCTACGTTTTTGGGTACAATCGAAGAAATATTTCTCATGAATATCGTACTTGTACGATTTTTTTTCGGTTTTTAGTGCGATATTTTCGTGACATTTGGGCAGATTCTGACCAAACGGGTGGGGATACAACGTTCATATTTCACATGCACATGGGCCTTCAAATTCCAACTCGACACCTTCTCGCGGTTTGGCCCGTGAATAGGGGAGTTTCACTCCCTGAAACTAATGGCGAGTTCTGGGTCGTCGTCGGGGAACCCCTTCCCTTTGACTACTTCCCCGACGGCGACGACAAAGACAACACGGACGGATGATGACACAGACGGAGACGACCACAACGTGGGGGAACCCCTGCCCTCCCCATATGCTTTTGGCTGGTTCTGACCAGCACAGGCCTGTCCACCACTTGTCCCCCCGCGTCATCCCTTACGTCCCTCCCTTCGTCTCGATTAGCCAAGTTGCATAAATATGAGACGTAAAGCAATATCCAATCAATCAATTAATCACATGCACATTAAGGTAATGGTGATGTATTGGCATTTGAAAGAAAAAGTTGAAAAAGTTAGCCAGAATCTATAGAAATAATGGTTTTAATTTGAGTTTTTTGGTGTGTTAAATACTAGGAAAACGCTAAAGTCCCGCCGCGTTGATGGATGAGCTTTTTAAAGTTTTTAGTTTGCGAGGAATATCTTTACTTTTGAAAGTGCTTTGTTTTGTTGCCTACGCATTGTAGGTGATTGTTGTCAAGTTTCTTTTGTTTCTTGTCAATTGGTATTATTAACCGTAAAAAACTTACATTAAAAGCTTTACTTCTATGGATTCTGGCTAACTTTTTCTACTTTTTCTTTCAAAATGTACTACAACACCACCCTAATGTTCATGTATAATATGAACGTTGTAGCCCCACCCGTTTGGTCAGAATTGGCCCAAATTGCACGAAAATATCGCACAAAAAATCGAAAAAAATCGTAAAAGTACGATATTCATGAGAAATATTTCGTCGATTGTACCCAAAAACGTGGCAGGTCTAAGTTCAGAGATCTCTAAGGTCTCCAAAAAATTTTATCGCAATTGGAATATCGGTTTAGCCGGAATCGTGTTAACAAACACTTAAAAATACAAACAAAAAAACGAGAAAAACGAAAAAAAATCGTAAAGAAGCGATTTTCATGAGAAATAATTTTTTGATTGCTCTCAAAAAAGTGGTAGTTCTAAATTAAGAGATTTCAAAGGTCTCCTGAAAATTTCATCGCAATTGGAGTATTGGTTTAGCCGGAATCGTGATAACAAACACACAAAAATACAAACAAAAACAAAAAAGAAAAAATAAAAATATCGTAAAATTGCGATTTTTTAGAGAAATAATTTTTTGATCGATTTTTTGTACGGTGCAGTTCTAAGTTCAGAGATTTCAAAGGTCTCCATAAAATTTCATTGCAATCGGAGTTTCGGTTTAGCCGGAATCGTGTTCACAGACACACAAAAATACAAAAAAAAAGAAAGAAAAAAAACATTCCAGATTTTTTCTCCAGTGTAGTGAAATGGAATCTTCGCTTCGCTCGCTACGCTCATCCAAAAATTAATTAATTTAAAATCACCCAGACTACCTAATATCAAATTGAGCCTAAAGCTTATTTTATGAGGAATAAATAAATGTCAAAATATATTTAAAAAATACGATTGTAATATTTTAGAGGTCTATACTTTAAAACTTGTCGTAGGCTTTCAGAGGTCTACTTTCAATTTCACCTTCACTTTCAATATAAACATAGCCTATCATCATATTTGGTCTTACAGTTGACGCGCCCTTATACCAACTAAACTTAAAAAGCGTATTATTTATATCAATAGTTATCAAACTTGAATGCAAATGTTCCCGGGTACTAAACATATGACTCGCTCACTCGTCTAACAACGACTTTGGCGCTTTTCTAGTCCAGATTTGGCTAAGTAGCCCTTATACCCGAAATGTGTGGGACTGGGATACCTAGGTCCAATCCCCTGGTCGGGAAAGATTTTGTTATTTCTGGATTGTATTTTAAAAATTATTAAACATGTTTTGAAATTCATATAACGCAGTGTATAGTCTATCATCTGTGACAATACTATAGAAAACATACCCATTTAAAAAAAAACGTGTTAAGATTGAAAGGTTTGCTCAATATCCGAGCGGAATGTGGGGGTACCTTGATGGGTCCCAAGATTCGATACACCTTGGGCACTGCATTTTCACGGCCCGGCAAAATAACAAGCCAAAAATATTTTTTTCAAAAACAACAATTGTTTTTAAAATAGGTCCTACACATTAGCAGCCTATTTTTCAATTTGTTACTTCTTGTAGGTTTAAATCGCGGATGCCTGTCTAAAACTTCAGCTCAATCTGTTCAGCGATTCGGCTGATTTTCGACGTACACACACGCTCGCACACAGACTCACAGAATGAGCGCCGGGTTTGAGTTGAATGGAGACACTCAGTCGCTTCACTCCCTCGTTTAATTTTAGATTGTTGTAGACATATTGATTCATGTTGATGTAGATTAAGGATACCTCTACTACATTTTAGTTAAATTAAACCTCTTTTGACTAATGTGTGAGAATGTTTACCTAAAGCTTGTGACTGTACTGCCACCAGTACTTGTTTTGATACAATTTGTTGATTTTGCTTGATTTTTCTTTGCTTATTTTTAATTTCTCTTTAAAATTAAACTGGAAACGTTGGTTGAAATAATAAAAGTGCACTGATAAACCCGAAAAATAATTATGCCATTATATTATTATTTAAGGCTGTTGCATCGTCCTTTAAACTATATTTAAAAATCAAAGGAAGATGACTGCAATCTTATCTAGAAGAGTGACATATATTTTGTAATATTTTGGGCTGGATGTAACGTCTCTGTCAGTCATTATATGCAAATTTTTGGACAAAAGTTGGAACACTGAGCTAGGTGTTATACTTAATTTAGAGCGACGATTTTTTTATATTGTTTCTAAAAATCATTGCCTTCCACCTCCTTATAAGGAAAAACAATTTTGTGAAATATCGTTCAATGTTCTATTTTTTTCGTCCGCAGGTACAAAACTCTTATTTGTATCCTGACAACAAAATCGTATATCGAACGATATTTCAAAAATTGTTTTTTCCTTATAAGGAAGTGGAAGGCAATTATCTGAAAAGTAACAATATTTAAAAAAAATCGTCGCTCTAAATTAACACCTAGCCCAGTGTTCCCACTTTTGTCCCAAATTTCGCATATTTTGGCTAACAGGTACGTATCGTCCCGCCCCAAAAAATACAAAATATATGTTTTTGTTATCTTCAAGACCCTTACTCATTTTTATAAGATTGCCGTCATCTTCCTTTAATTTTAAAATAAAGTTTAGAGGACGATACAATAGCAAGAAAATATCACACTGAATTACATAAAAAGAGAATTTTATTCCCTGCGTTACCGAAAACTAGGTTTCCATTTTAAGGGATGCGTATTTAACAAAAATCAATTAAATTTAATTGAAATACCTATGCTATGAAAATAAAAACAAATAGTTTTCCGAAGCGTTTGGAATTTAATTTATTTTTTATGTAATTTATTGATATATTATTTTTGTCATAGTCATATTTTATGTATGAATATGAGGCTTCACAAAATAAGATAGATTGAAATAGAAAGGCACCTATCGTAGCATTTTTCAATATTATTATCTCGATTCTAGAAAATTAATTAAAAATGTATTTTGAATCCGTCAAAAAGGCCATATACACCAAAATGTGCTAGCATTTTCTGCCTGATTCGCGATAAATCTTGAAAAATCTACTATGGTAGGATGCCCATTTAGGCCTATTCATTATTAATTAATATATGTATTAAAAACTATTAATTATCCGTTATTAAGGTTTAAACAGTGGCGTAGTGGTAACCAAAGCCGCCCCCGCAAGACTTGGTGGCCCCCTGTCTGGGGGGGGGGGGGGGGGAGTCACGGGTCAAGCTGTGTTCAGGGGCCAAAATATGAGTTTATTGATACTCGTGTATAGAGAAAAAAACTATATTATTACTAAAATTTATTTCCAAAAGTCTATGTCTGACACTTGCGTTATCAGTTTGCATCAATTAACGAATCTATGTTCAACTCGATATTCAATAAACGACTCCGATATGCAGACGTAATGATCGCGCTCTCTAAAATTAGCATCACATCAAAAAACAAAGTAGAAAAAAGAAGCAAAAACAATTAAAAGAAAATGGCACGTTCTAATCTGTTATGATGGTTGTCACACAAAGTTGTTACAGTCGAAAAGTATAAAAGTATGGACTTGATCTACACTTGTAGCAGGGCCAAAAGAAGAATCGTTCTTTCTTCGTTCGTTCGTGAACTCTTAGAAGACCAACGACTCTCAGATACCCCCCCCCCCCCCCGCCCCCCCCCCCACCCCCCTAGATGTATTAGTTTTAACCAAAACGGGCAATTTGGGGTAATTTTTACTTCTTTTTTTGGAAAAGTCAACAAAATCATTTCCGGAACAAACAAATAAAATGAAAGTGTGGATGAAATTATATTTTCAATTACTTACACGAATCAAAAGTATGAAATAGATTTCGTTCAACGATTAATTGGCCTTGAAAAATAAAAACTATTGAAACATTCAGAGATGCACCCCTGTAACCCGCACCCACCACTGGCCAACAAGTGGATGTCTACTCCAAAATAATCAACCTATTTGATGACCGTAGCGAGCGAAGCGAAGATTCCATTCTACTTCACTGGAGAAAAAAATCCGGAATGTTTTTCTTTTTTAAATTTTTTCTGTTTGTATTTTTGTGTGTTCGTTAACACGATTCTGGCTAAATTGATACTCCAATTGCGATGAAATTTTCTGAAGGCCTTTAAAATCTCTGAACTTAGAACTGCCACGTTTTTGAGCGAAATCAAAAATTATTTCTCATGAAAATCGCAACTTTACGATTTTTTTCGTTTTTTTATAAAATTCTTCGACTTATAACACATACATGCTTTATCCGATTGTAATCATTTTTTCACATAACTTTAATTTTATGAATTAATATATTCGTGTGAAATTTGAGCGTAATCAAAAAATTATTTCTCATGATAATTGCAATATTACGATTTTTTGATTTTTTTATTTCTTCGTCTTAAAACACCTAGACGATATATCCGATTGTAATAATTTTTTCAGAACACCTTAATTTTATAAAATAATATATTCGTGTGAAATTTGAGCGTCATCGAATAATTATTACTTACGTAAATCGCAATTGTACGTTTTTTTCGTTTTTAAACAATTACGTTCATCCAACAACGCGCCTGAAAAAGCGTTTGCGAAGCTTCCTAGTAATAATGATGTATTTTTAGATTTCTCGATTTGGTTAGTCGGAAAATACTCCCGTAGGTGTAATTGTTATTATTGGATGAGCGTAGCGAGCGAAGCGAAGATTTCATTGCACTTCACTGTAGAAACAAATCCGTTTTTTTCCTTCTTTTTTCCCCCTTTTTTTATATTTTTGTGTGTTTGTTAACACGATTCCGGCTAAACCAATACTCTAATTGCAATGAAATTTTCTGGAGGCCTTCGAAAACTCTGAACTTAGAACTGCCACGTTTTTGAGCGCAATCAAAAAATTATTTCTCATAAAAATCGCAATTTTACGATTTTTTTCGATTTTTTTAAAATATCTTCGAACTATAACACCTACATGCTTTATCCGATTGTAATGATTTTTTCACAGAACCCTAATTTTATGAATTTATATATTCGTGTGAAATTTGAGCGCAATCGAAAAATAATTTTTCATGAAAATCTTTATTTTACGATTTTTTTTAACAATCTTTGAATTATAACACTTGCATGCTTTATCCGATTGTAATCATTTTTTCATATAACCTCATTTTTATGAATAAATATATTCGTTTGAAATTTGAGCGCAATTCTAAAGTAACTTTTCATGGAAATCGCAATTTTACGTTTTTTATTTTTTTATTTTACATTTCTTCGAATTATAACGTCTACATGCTTTATCAGATTGTAACGATTTTTATACAGAACCTTAATTTTATGAATTAATATATTGGTGTGAAATTTGAGCGTAATCGAAAAATATTTTTTTATGAAAATCGTAATTATACGCTTTTTTCGTTTAAAAAAATTACGCTCATCCAACAACGCGCCTGAAAAAGCGTTTGCGAAGCTTCCTAGTTTACTACAATTCAGAAATTAAAAAAGTTCGACCCAACCGGGATTCAAACCACAGGTCTCCGACATTCCAGGTGAGCATCTTAACCATGCCCTTCAGATGTATAATGCAACTACAATTCATAGATTAAAATTTACCCGTCCTGATGGTCTAGTAGTTACGACGCTCACCTAGAGTGTGGGAGACCCGTGGTTCGAATCCCGGTTGGGGCGGACTTTTTTAATTTCTGAATTGAAGTAAATAGTATTATTACATCTTAGACGACATTGAGTGCCAGCAATAATTGAAAACGACACAATATTAATGTTTAAGATGAGCAGGTTCCCATATCGGCATAATTATGCAATTATATTATATTAAGTATGCAAAGTAAAAGATATTATACATTTATGTGTATTTGGGGTCTACCCACGCAGCTACACAGTTACTGTTAAGTAAGCAATATCTAATCAATCGAATATTGCTAATGATTTATTTTTATCCCCCCACCCCCACCCACCACCATCATTTGGGAATTTATGGTTTCACCTCGAGCAAAGTACAGCCCGCTTTGCAACGTGTGCGACCGAACAAAAACATCATGCGGGCGTTAGGAGGCAGGGCCTAAGAAGACTTTTAGTCTTCTAAAGCCCGGACCGGTTTGTCTTCTTAGCCCCGCTTCGCAACGTGTTTCACAACTGTCGGTCACAGGGGCTTAGAAGCCAAAAAAAGGTCCAGGGGCTTAGGAGACAGGGGCTTAGAAGCCGACACCATTTTCCATAGTACCATTGAATTTTGTACGTGAATTCAAAACATGTTCTAAAATTTTTTAATACAATCCAGATACTAAAAAAATCTATCCCAACCGTTGTTTGAACCCGGGTCTCCCATAATCCGGGTATACAGGTGCTTTAGCCAACCACAGACTAGAAAAACGCCAAAGTCGTTGTTAGATGAGTGAGCAGTATATATTACTGCTATATTAGCAGTATATATAGCTTATAAGTATATATTATGCTTACTTGGCGCAACAGTGGTAGTCTTAGCAGTTGTAGTTGTTGTTGCTGCCTTTGTTTCCCCCAGCACAGCGATCAGCAGCACACAGATACTCAGGTGTATCATGGTTGTACTTGTACTCTCTTCGAAAGATAAAGAGGTGGATGACTTCGCCGCTGAACCCTACATCATTTACAGTTTCTAGCAAGCTCCCTAATTAACCATGATGTTCTTAATAACCACATACACGCAATGTGTTTTTATGAAGTTAGAGCAATGTTCGAAACCTGTGTCCCGACCGGGGATCGAACCCGGGTCCTCCGCCTCTTTGCCGCGATGCACAATGATCAGCGATGTTGTCCTCTCACTAGTAACAGTATTCATGAGTCATTCAAACGGACGCGGGTGCGTCGCGAGTGTGTTGTAGATTTTCCCTCTTCAGAAAGGTGAAATATATTTTGTTTATGTTGTAACAAAGATCAATCGAAGTTGTAGCTTTAGGTTATTTACAACCCCTTTATATTAAACCTTAAGAAACATAACGTCTTCCAGAGCAAAACACAGGAATTTTGATGGTTTTTTGTTTCTGGAAATTGTTTTGTTATTTTAGTTTACATATGAGGTCCTTGGAAAAAGTCACCAATCTTTAAAGTTGATTGATCTATGCTTCAACATTAAAACATTTATCAATGTAATTCGTACACCAACTGTTATTTTCAGAAAACTATTTTAGCTAAAGGTGTTAAGAAACTATGTGTAGAAAATAATTCTCAAAATTTAATTTTGAACTAGATTTGTTGTGTACACTATTCTCCAAAAATCTAAATAAAATTTCCAATAGTGAGGCTATGTCCCGCCCAAAAAATTCACATTTTTTTCAGTTATTTTAAAAAGGCCTTCTTTCATTCAGCAAACTTTTCAAACGTGTTTTTTCGACTTTCAAATTATCGGCCAGAGGTGGTACAAATAGCCTTAAGTAGTTCATGCTGATTAAATAAGAGTTAAGCTGGTGTCACTCATAATAATGATTATTTTATGGTTGGAACAATAATAATTTAAATCTATAGTAGGCTAGATCCCCAGTCATTGGTCTACTGGCGTGTCAATTAGAAGTCATCTTGAATAGGTCAGTTTGCACGTTAAAGTAGGTTGTAGCGATTTGTAGCCCAAATATTTTTCAAGATGGCTGTCAGGTTGACAGGTTGATCATGTAAGCCATTTACACCAAATGATTACTAAATTCCCTTACGCAATAACTTCTTATTGTTTCTGTTTGTGCATTCCCATGCTGCACAAGCTAAAACCCTATCAAACAATCCAGAAAAATACTTAATCGCATTTAAAACATAATGTCAAACATAATAAATTGAAGCGCCAGATCGCCATCTTGAATAGGTCAATTTGGTACGCTCGCGTCTGTGCGGACTTATTGGAGACTAGGGATCTAGCGTACTATAGATGTTTAATATAATTGGGTTGGGATGATTCCATCTACAAGTGCGGGTGGTTTAATAAGAAACGTCAGTTAGCTCTAACTGAACGTGTTTTTGAGTTGATGAGAAGAATAATCCTGCGAAATGAGGGTTAACTTGTATAAAACAAATAAAATAACTTGCGTAAATAAACTTAATGCAAAAGTCTTCAAGCCTTTCATTACGTAGGTTATATAAAATGCCTGCATCTTGCACTTGCAATGTGTAGGGCCTATACATGAACCGAGGAAAGTGTCAGGATTATCTGGGAAGTAATAGAAATTGAAATGCGGCAAAGTTGAAACGATAGAGAAAATGGGATAAAACTACCTTAGCCTAAAAGTCTATCATTAACCTTTTACAATCCAACACATCAAACTATTCAAATAACTCTTAAAAAGCATGCTCTCTGCCAAAAGATTAGGTCCAACAACATGAAGTCGGGGGAAAAAAGATAGCGTGTTCTAGAAAAGCAGTCTCATTTTCTAATCTCTTTCCATCTCTTTCAGACATGTCAAAATAATACCTGTTAAAGTTCTTGAACATTGCGTAACTGTTGTGAACGTTTATTTAATTCACGTTCACGAAATTCACACTTTACACTTCACACTTCTCCCCTTCACATTTACATTATTTTTATATAATTATCTCTATTTGAAGTTGTTTTATCAACTTTGAAAAAAATTGGTGAGATCCGAAACGAAAGAATCTATAACGTGATTAAATGAAAACAACAACTAAATAAGAGAACTAATAGAAAACAACCAAACATGAGAACCAATGGAAAACATCCAAACGTGTTGAATATTTACAAGATACAGATTATGTTGGGTGTGCAAAATGATCTTACCGATCGACGCGTCTTGATTACAAGTAATTCCCAAATTAACTTTTGCGGTATTTTAAAGCCTCCAACGCATTAAGCAGCTTGACAAAGATTACTAATTAAGTCATTGTGATATTGTTCTCGATGGCTAGTTTGCATAAGTAAATTATATTAAAAATAGTAATTACTTCCTGTTACTTAGTAAAAATAAGTGAGTAGCAACGTGGCTACGGTTCAAGTTAACGACTATGCTAATTAATCATAATTGAAAGAGTAAAAACAACTCAACAAAAACACAATTATTTACGAGCTAATTTTAATAAAAGGATTAGATAACAAATTGACCCCTAACCCTGCAATAATGACAGTATTTTTTTTTTTTTTGGCCATTTAAATAAATAAAAATAAAAAATAAATTCGTATTAAGAGTCTACCCACTCCGTCATATAACTGATTTTCAGTTCGCCAAAATATAATGACAATCACATGCATAGAATTATCAGTAACTAGTTGTTAATTAAGTGACAGAAGCCATTTTTAAATAAGCTGACTTCCAATTGTTTTAAACTGAACATTAAAATCAGAAATATTTCATGGTTATTTAAAGTCCAAATTACAGTTTTTAAAGTTAGTCGAACAGCTCGTCTACCCAACTAGCAGATAACTTTACAACTTGAGATTATTTAGTTTGGTGGTATCGGCCTTTAAATAGATAAAATAATGTAACCTAAGAAATTCAGGGTGAATATCAGCAGGTGTGTTTGGTGTTATTTTCTTTATGTGGAGAATAATACGAGGGGTTGATAATAATTTGTTGCATTCTTGACCGGCATTCTCCCCTATATTTCCTTGGGGAGTGCACTCGAGCAAGAAGGGGCTAACTACAATATTGAAGTTTTGAAATAGACTTGTTTGATGTTTAAAGTGTTTTACCTTTTAATGAAGGTTGGGGGATTTGGTAGGTATGTAGGCTTATGTAGGCTTATTTGCAAACAAAGTCGCACAACCTTGAATGAAAAGTTTTAAAAAATCTAAACTTTTAATCAGTGTTTCGCAGAACTACAATATTTTATATGAAGCAATGTATTATAATTAATTTATTTATTTAAACTGTCCAACACCTCCAGGAAAATCAGATTTTTGTAAATGTTGGAAACGTTTATTTGTGGTTGTACTTTTGCTCAAGGTGGCGATGTAAAGGATTTACATTGCCACTTCGATTTCATGGATAGATTTTCACAAATATTTTATTTAATTTAAATTGAAAAATTTAATTTGTTAACGGGATCTATGTTATTTTAGGCCACTGTAAACATAGGGATCTGGGAATCTCGTCTGTGGGAACCAGTGGTTAATTTGTGGTGGACAACGGTGGACATATAACCAGTAATAACCCATTTCTTTTCTGGGTAATGGAATATATTCGGATGACACCTTTTCCTATCACACTCTACTTACGGACGAAAAAACAGAGGCATTTCTTGTGATTACACTTTCAGATAACGATAATCCAGATGCCGGCGGGGGCGCCGTAAGTTGAACAACTTCGTTTTGCATTAAATAAAAATTCATACATCCACGAAAAAGCTTTGGGCTGGAATGCACAGAGAAGGGTTTCCTCTTATTTCACCCGATCAATCTATTGACTTTACTACGCTATTACGATTGTTAAATAGTAGAAGAAAGGGATTGACCAATAGCTGCGAATAGAAGAAAACTCAACAACCTAAGCAAAGTAGAGATCTATGTTTTGTCACTCTAATATTTCTTACACAGCTCAAAAGACACGACGTAGGAGATGCTTCGTTTTCATCTCAACAATGCTTCTCACTCGAATCTATTTTTCAAACATTCTCTAAGGCTCCCATATCATCTTTACTTTTCTGATTGTTCGTCAATGAAAACAAAACGACCTCCTTTCGACACGATTTTTTTCTAGCAATGCTCTGCAAAAAGGCCAATACATAATGTTTTGGGAGATTTTTTTGGGGTGAGGTTGAGTTTGGATAGCGCCACAGAAAGTTTAAAAATTGCAGATGATTAATCGCCTGCACCATTACAGCGCGAACAGACAACAAACAGTTTTTAGTCCAAATCCTACCCGGCGGCTCCACCAAAATTATTGTCAAGACACTTTGAATTGTTTTATTTTTGTATTCTTCTTCGACGATCTGTTCATTGAAGAGCTTCGCTCCCTAATTGTGGTTCTTTTGCACCTGTCCTTATTTGTGTGGTTCGTTGGTATTAAATAAATAAATAAAATAAAAATAAATTGTATTTAGAGTCTACCCACTCAGTTATATAACTGATTTTCAGTGGGGGACAGTAAATTAAAGCGACTAAGCCTACCCTGTAGGCCCCGACGCAATCGACGAGTGAGCGATAACCAACCAAAGATCGATATTTTAAATAGGAAATATAGCAATCAGTGGTATGGACAGTGAGAACACCCGCGGATCAACGCCAGAATCAACAAGGCCGATTCAGAACACTCTGAATTTATTATGTGCTTCGTTGCCAGGACGGCTCCAAAGTCACCGTTTACAAACTCTTAAGACACGAACTGATGGACTTAAGTCCAAATCAGAAGTTAAAAAAATTCTGACTTTGGCGGGAATTGAACCTTGGACCTTCTGCATTGGAAGCAGATACGCTTACCACAAGACCAACGAGCCACACACTTGTTCTGATGCAGAAGGTCCTGGATTCGATTTCCGCTATAGGCAGAAGTTTTTTAACTTCTGATGTGGACTTAAGTCCATCAGTTCTAGGCTAAGTATTGTGTGAAAGGTGACTTTGGAGCCGTCCTTGCAACGAGGCACATAATTTATTCTAAAGTTGTTCAGAATTTACCTTGTTGACGATTCTGGCGCTATCCGCGGGTGGAAACGTGTCCAGCTTGATTGATCGGTGATTCCTACATAAATATGCCGGTCTAATTGGTCGTTATTCGCTTGTCGATGTTGTCGGTCTGTTTTAAATTTAATGTCCCCAGTGAGATTAGTCCTGTGACAAAGTTGGAAGACTCTAAATACGAATTTATGTATTTGTTAATTTGATATAACACGAAATTTGTTAAGATATATCTTGCTTCTATTGAACGTTTAAATGCGTTCAATAGTCACAGGAAATATTTTAATGGTATCTATGTAAGGTATAAAGTATTTAAGGTCCAAAATTATGTTTAAAAAAATAAAACAAGTTTATCCTGGAACAATGTTTTATTCATCTAATATTCAACAAGTATAAGTGACATTATTTATTTATTAATTTCCCAAAACTACAACTTGCCCATAAAGAATATTCAGTACATTGTTCTTGCAATAACTTCAGAAAGTAAAGTTACACCAGTGTTTTCTGCTGAATCCAAGTGCGCAGCTGAGGCACCCGGGTGTAGACTCCAGGGTAGTTGGGCTGGGCACAACCATAGCCCCATGATGTGATGCCGACCAGCAGCTTGACATTATTAATCAATGCAACCTGGGGACCACCGTTGTCTCCCTACAAGTAAAATAAAGATTAAGAACCTGCATATTATCCAAAATTTCAAAAAATGTTCGTTATTATATTATTTCGACACTTTTGAGTTTGTTTGTTGACAACCTTGCATAGTGGTGGAATTAATTAATTGGCGGGGGCGCCGTAAGTTGAACAACTTCGTTTTGCATTAAATAAAAATTCATACATCCACGAAAAAGCTTTGGGCTGGAATGCACAGAGAAGGGTTTCCTCTTATTTCACCCGATCAATCTATTGACTTTACTACGCTATTACGATTGTTAAATAGTAGAAGAAAGGGATTGACCAATAGCTGCGAATAGAAGAAAACTCAACAACCTAAGCAAAGTAGAGATCTATGTTTTCCTCCCGCCCAGAGCCGGTGGTAAAGCCGAGGTCGTTTAACCGGTTCCCACTCGAACACCGAAGTTAAGCAGAATCGGGCGTGGTCAGGGGTCGAGTGGGTGACCGCAAAATTCTGAAACTTACGTATACCGCTGGTAAGAGCAGATGTAGGGTTTGAGAGCTAGTGTAACGACTTCGTTCTCCTCGACGTCTGCTCGGCAGTCCGGGTAAGTGGAGGAACCTATATGACTGTCAAAGTTGTACCGTCCTTTCGGATGGGACGTTAAGCCGTTGGTCTTCCTGGTACTTTTCAAAGGAGTAGTCTACGTGCCGCTACTGGGTTTCCCCTCCTCCCTTCTGATCATACTTCATCCTCATCTATCACCACTTATCGTCTCGAATAGCCAAAATTGCATTAATAAGAGACGTTAAGCATTATCCAATCAACCAATCTACCGCCCAGCTACTAATCACAACCCACAATAATCGTGTTATCCATGTCTTTCACAACATGAGCAAACGCTTGTTTGTGTTAAAACTTAAAAAAATCTGTCTTTAATCACCTGGCAAGTATCCTTGCCTCCTGCAGGGACTCCAGCACATATCATATTGGCTGTGATGGCAGTGCATCCATTGGC
The DNA here is from genome assembly GCA_024449915.1 of Sweltsa coloradensis. NCBI lineage: Eukaryota > Metazoa > Arthropoda > Insecta > Plecoptera > Chloroperlidae > Sweltsa > Sweltsa coloradensis. The sequence goes on from JAMZAV010003785.1 coordinate 29,947, forward strand.
CAGGAACGAGTTCTGGCAGGAGGGTGCAGGGCCACATTGTGCCCAGACTGGCACACTTACAGCATATAGCAAAGTAGGGTTGGTGCCTACTTCCTGCAAACACAAACGTATTATACATTGCATTATATTGTATAATGTGAAGATATTTATTTCTCCTACATGGCTTCCGGTTAAACCGTGTGCAGATACATTACCGAATTTCAAACAGAATATTTGCCTTGAAACGAAGTAGAACGGCCATAATATAATATAAAACAAAACACGAACCAGTGCAATCTTGAACACAATATATATATTTAGTATACTATACTAGGTTCTTGGGTGAAACCGCGTCGAAATGATGAACCAGTGCAGAGACTGGGCGTCCACCTACGTTTCGTTTGATCTGCGTCAGACATCATCAGGGTGACTGTGACTTCACGATGGTTAAAGTCACCCAATGTCACAAAGAAACAAAAAGTCACACTGTGTCACAAAGAACAAAAAGTCACTGTGTGACTTTAACCTTCGTGAAGTCACAGTCACCCTGATGATGTCTTACGTAGATCAGACGAAACGTCGGTGGACGCCCAGTCTCTGCACTGGTTCATCATTTCGACGCGGTTTAACCCAAGAACCTAGTATTTGTTCCTTTAACGGGCCGCGAAAACCTACAACAATATATATATGTTAACTTATTATTTTTATAAATAATAGTGTTTTTCGGTTTACGCCTCTCCTTGAGTTTAATTGCTACTCAACGTTTCGGAACTTAGATTGGAGTTCCTTTTTCAAGAGATTAAATTACAAACTGAAATTAAAAACAATAACAAAATCAAACACACCAACAAAAAGAAAATAACAAAAGCAGGCCAACAAAAAATAATATAAATAATTAAGAAAGATAACATATTTATGTGCTTAGAGTTTATGAACCATCCGGCCCTGTTTGCTTGTTTTTCTGGCACCTAGTCCTTGTCTCCATTTGACGACCCGTTGATGCTTTGACCCGAGGCAGGACTGCTGACAGTGGAATGACTACGTGACTGCATGAGGCGATCTGCTCCCGCCGACATAATTACTCACTCACGGTTCTCGTTCAAAGTGGAAAAGGCGTCCCTAGTAGGCCTAGTCTGGCTACGTGTCTGCATGGTTGACTTGTCTCCATTAGATGACTTGTTGTTGGACCTTTGTTAGCGGTCCGACTACGCGTCTGCACGAGGTGACCCGTTTCCGCTGACATCGTTGGTCTCGCATGGTTCTCGTTCAAACTGGAAGAAGTGTCTCTAGTGGTCTGGCTACGTGTCTGCATGGGTTGACTTATTTCTAACGCTAATTTGGGTGTCTCGTAATTCTCATCCAAACTTCGAGATGCGTCCCTTGCCAGTTGAGCTGGGACAGCTTGTATCGCACTCAATACTGGTTTCCATGCTACGGAATTAATTAAATAATATATATATATATATTGTAATTGTCTTCCGGGACAATTACAACATAGAATACGTCCGCGAAAACTTAAGAACAAACAATATGTATATATATAATTATATATATATTATTTAACGAGTGTATTTAACTACTAACCGAGGTCTATATTTTTAACACTTACTTGTGTGAATTTTGTAGGCTGCAGTCATGTCATGCATTGAAAATGTAATCAGCCAGGCCACAAAAGAATTCAGCCCCATATGGCGCAATCTAGTCAGGGAAGAAGTCACTAGGGCACAACAACATGGGTGGAAGCCTCCGGAAACACAGTAAGATTGCCAGTGTGTCAGTGTCTGACGATGAACACGGACGTCTCCGAAAATTTCACACAAGTAGGTGTTGAAAATATAGACCTCGGTTAGTAGTTTAATACACTCGTTAAATAATCTATATCCGGGTCAAATAGCTTCTGAAAATAATATATATATATATATATATATATATATGTTCTGTTGTAGGCTTTCGTAAAGTATAACTTAACATATATATATATATATATATATATATATATGCAGACATTGTATTTTCGGGTAGTCCGTGTGGTTTTATTATTAGTTCCAACGTTTATTATTAGTCCAACGTGACCCTACAACATATCTTGAAAAGAAAACCAAGGCTAAGATTCTTGCCTCTGGTTTTGATCCCGAGGTAAAGCAATACCTAATTCCTAGAGAGAAGTCTTCTCGTTGTCCCAAGATGTACGGACTTCCTATAATACACAAAGCCGGTGCTCCTCTCAGGCCAATTGTAAGTTCTGTAGGTTCTCCAGTACAACTTCTTGCCAAGCACCTCGCTAAGTATCTTCAGCCATACGTAGAAGATGCCGACTCCTTTGTACGAAATGCTGAACATTTCATTGAACTTCTAAAAGATCAACCAGCCAAGTCTGAACATTTGTTGGTGAGTTTTGATGTGGTCTCACTTTTTACAAAAGTGCCTATTTTAGGAGTTATGGAAATTATTTGCTCAAAAATTAAACCTCCTGGGAACATTACTGATTTGGTAGAGCACTGTCTTTCAAACACGTATTTCAGATTGAATATGCAGACATTGTATTGTCGGGTAGTCCGTGTGGTTTTATTATTAGTTCCAACGTTTCGGCAGTTCTCCCTGCCCATCTTCAAGGAAATTTAAAACATAAAAAAATATAAAAAACAAACAAAACCTTACTTCGTAACATACACTGCAACTGGATACATAGACAAAACTCAAAAACTTAGAAAACAATAGGTACTTATGACAACATATTGTAAACATCCAGATATTTTAAAAACTGTGAAGACATCAACACACTATTACTTTTTGGATGACCTCAGCGTACGAGTAGAGAGCACATTGCTGAAGAAATGATTGGCTTAAGAAACACCTTACTCTCTAACGGATTTTATTCCATAAAACGTCGAGTAAACCTGTTGATCAAGATATTCCAAAAGATGAACCCCGATCAACTGCGTTTCTGCCTTACGTCCAAGGAACCACTGATAAAATAAGCCGTTTACTCAAAAAACAGAATTTAAGAACTGTTTTTAGCACAGATCGGAAGATTTCATCTATGTTACGTAACGCTAAAGACACCATTCCTACCGAGTCCCATGATATATGCGAAATTCCGTGTGGAAGTTGCGAAAAGACTTACGTAGGAAGAACTAACCGCAAAATATCTGTCCGCATCGACGAACATAGAGTTGCAGTTAGACGTATGGAAACCACCTCAGCTCTTTTCCAACATGCTTTCGACAAGGAGCACTGGATTAAATTTGATAAAGCGAGAACCTTAGCCCAAGTGGAACATGAAGTGCCCCGAATCGTAAGAGAGGCGGTGGAGATGGAGAAACGGAAACACAACATGAACACACGGGACGATGCTAAAAGACTTCCAGCCACATGGAAACGTGTTTTGCAAGGCTGTCATATTCAACCAAAAGCTCTCCCTGTGGACATGTTTTTAGGCCGTCCACCTCCGACAACAAGAGTTGACAAGAGGAAGAAAACTCAACAAGAACCCCTTGAGCCATCTACTCGTACGCTGAGGTCATCTAAAACGTAATAGGGTGTGTTGATGTCTTCACAGTGTTTAAAAATATCTGGGTGTTTATAATATGTTGTCATTAGTACCTATGTTTTCTAAGCTATTTAGTTTTGTCTATGTTTCCAGTTGCAGTGTATGTTATGAAGTAAGGTTTTGTTTGTTTTTGAAATTGTTTTATGTTAAAAATTTCCTTGAAGATGGGCAGGGAGAACTGCCCGAAACGTTGGAACAAATAATAAAACCACACGGACTACCCGAAAATACAATGTCTGCATATTCAATCCGTGAAAGTCTGCGATATAACATATATATATATATACTATATATATATATATATTATATATATATATTATATATATAAGACGTCCACCTGGAATGTGGGAGATCCGGGTTCGATTCCCGGTTGGGGCGGACTTTTTTAATTTCTGAATTGTAGTAAATAAAAACAATTACACCCACGGGAGTGTTTCCCGATTAACCAAATCGAGAATATATATATATATATATATATATATATATGTGTTTTAAGTATCTTTACGGTAAATAATCACGCACAGTTTTATAGAAAAATACTTTTAATCCCAACGTTTCAGAAAAACTATGGTTCCATTTTCAAGGGAAGGGTAAAACAAAAATTCAATAAACCAACAACAGCATTATAAAAATAAACACATAGAAACAAAAAACACACTACCTTGCAAACATAGAAAATTACAAAGATCCAATTGCAGTGAACCTAAAATCAAATCACTTGGTTGCATTGTGAGTGTGACTTCTTGTGACCATTCTAGCAGGCCTATCGCTGTCTTCATGTCTTGGTACCGCAGGCGGCTCAGTCTCATACTTTTCAAGAGCTGCAGTATGACATAGTCATTCTGCTGGAATCCAAATTTCTAGACAAGATGGTTGGGTCCGTCCGGACCGTCCCACGTTCGTCTAGAACTGCAGGCACTCTATCAGCCGCTATACCGCTTTCTTTGACTAACCTCTCAATCAAAGCAGGCTTCCACGATTGAGCCAAACGCTTGCCATCGTCTCGTTTGTTAAGATTGAGTGGGCGCTTCTCAATTTTCACTGCCTCTCTGACGATTCGACTAGATAGATGGCTTACCATGGCAAGAGGCACAACATGTCAAGAAAGAGGGTCATTCCATTGATTTTGACGGAATGAGGCCTCTTGCCATGGTAAGCCATCTATCTAGTCGAATCGTCAGAGAGGCAGTGGAAATTGAGAAGCGCCCACTCAATCTTAACAAACGAGACGATGGCAAGCGTTTGGCTCAATCGTGGAAGCCTGCTTTGATTGAGAGGTTAGTCAAAGAAAGCGGTATAGCGGCTGATAGAGTGCTTGCCGTTCTAGACGAACGTGGGACGGTCCGGACGGACCCAACCATCTTGTCTAGAAATTTGGAATCCAGCAGAATGACTAGAAGTCATACTGCAGCTCTTGAAAAGTATGAGACTGAGCCGCCTGTGGTACCAAGACATGAAGACAGCGATAGGCCTGCTAGAATGGTCACAAGAAGTCACACTCACAATGCAACCAAGTGATTTGATTTTAGGTTCACTGCAATTGGATCTTTGTAATTTTCTATGTTTGCAAGGTAGTGTGTTTTTTGTTTCTATTTGTTTATTTTTATAATGCTGTTGTTGTTTTATTGAATTTTTTTTACCCTTCCCTTGAAAATGGAAACATAGTTTTTCTGAAACGTTGGGATTAAAAGTTATTTTCTTTAAAACTGTGCGTGATATTTACCGTAAAGATACTTAAAACATTAACCATGGATCACGAAAGCTTAAGACAAAACATATATATATATGTGTGTGTGTGTGTGTGTGTAAGTACTTAAGACAGAAATTAAAAAAGTGACTACACCGGGGTCTATTTCTATATAATTTCTGTCTAAAGTACTAACATAACAGCTTCATAGTCGCCTACTATAAAGCCAAGGTTAAATATATATATATATATATATAATGTTACACTTGACGGAAATAATCATGCTATATTGGGTGTTTAAAACAAATATTTAATTAAAACTTCAACGTTTCAGAAGACTAGGCTTCCATTTTCAAGAAGAGTTGGTATAAAACAATAAAAACAAAACTTCAGCAACACAATAAAAATATAAACAAACTTAACCGCCTTACAAAGGCAAACCAAATAGTAAGTACAAAAGCAAATCAGGTGCAGTGAAAACCTTTTAACCACATCACTGTGCTAAGCGCTTTGCTTGACTTCTAGTCACCCTTCTCACAGGCTGATTCTGTTATTGTAGGACTTAAATGTTGACTTCTTGTCAACATTCTTGTAGGAGGATTCTGGTCACCTGGTACGACTCTTGGACCATGTGTATCCAGCGCAGAGTCTGGATTATCTGTTTTATGGTTTTCAGGCACCAATCTATTTGCCAAAACAGAAAATGAAAAAAAAAATGAAAATGAAAATGAAAATGGAAGCCTAGTCTTCTGAAACGTTGAAGTTTTAATTAAACATAGTCCAAAAGTCGTACCAGTTGACCAGAATCCTCCTACAAGAATGTTGACAAGAAGTCAACATTTAAGTCCTACAATTGAAGAACAGAATCAGCCTGTGAGAAGGGTGACTAGAAGTCAAGCAAAGCGCTTAGCACAGTGATGTGGTTAAAAAGTTTTCACTGCACCTGATTTGCTTTTGTACTTACTATTTGGTTTGCCTTTGTAAGGCGGTTAAGTTTGTTTATATTTTTATTGTGTTGCTGATGTTTTGTTTTTATTGTTTTATACCAACTCTTCTTGAAAATGGAAGCCTAGTCTTCTGAAACGTTGAAGTTTTAATTTAATATTTGTTTTAAACACCCAATATAGCGTGATTATTTCCGTAAAGTGTAACATAACATAAACTATGAATCACGAAAGCCTACAACAGAACATATATATATATATATACATATATATACATATACACAATTTATGTAGCTGTTTACCGTCTATCCCATTCCTGTATTCCAATTATTTATTTATTAATTAATTAATATAATTCTTACATTTTTTGTCATAAAAACTTATTTACATTAGAGGACTAACAAAAAGAATTGAGTACCTAAATTAATGCAAACTATTTTTTTAAATGTGGAATTTAGCCAAATTTGAAATAATAGTAACGATTATGATTATCAAAGACTACGAACTTTTTAACACGGATGCCCGCTGTAGGGTACACATCAGAGCTTACCGATTTGACCCTCTTCAGGTGACTAACTAGGTATATTGGAGCTACGACAATATTGTGAAGGGATGTCCGAGGTCTGTTTAAGAGCACTCAATCCCTTGCATTTGCATAAACGACTGAGGAGGAAAACTTCTGGTCTGGATTGCTGGTCTTGACGAGATTCGAAGCCGGGACCTTCCGAATCAGAGTCTCGCGCCTTACGCTTGAGTCACCCTTGTCTGTCTAGACTATCAGCAGATGTATTATGCTATGCGAGAGGGATGCCTAGGTTAGGTAGCAGGTCACACAGCTACTTATAGCCAACATAGCAAGCAATGTTTGAAACATAATATGTAACCGGGTATAAAGAATTGGAGATGCGAATAATTTACAATCTCCTTTTTATAACTATAGTAATTAATTATTACGATCGCTTTTCTAGGCAGGAGATTTCTCACGAGATAGTGATTGTATGTACAACATGTTATTATTGTGAAGGGGCCTACTGTATTAATATCTAGTTATGTGTTTTTTTCATGATGAATGTTATTTTATTTAGTTGCATAATTTTGAAAATAATATGATTTGCAATAAAATATAAATTTAGGCCAAACCTGGTTAATTTAGTTACGCAAGCTGGTACAAAAAAATAAAATGGAAAGTTTAAAATTATTTGTTAAATGTGCTCATGTATGCTTACATTTGTGTTTAACCAAGACTAAAATGATTCTCATTTCGCGATTATTTGATTTTGAAAATCAAAGAGGAGCAATACATTATGCATTTATATTCGAAAACACACTCACAGACAGGGTACCCCAGCCACTGACAGTTGTCACGGTACCAGTAGGGATGACCAAGCCCTGGGTGGGAAGAGCGATGTTCTGGATGTTCGTACCGTAGGCGAAGGGAGTTCCTACCTGGAATCGAAACCAATTACAATTGACAACAGAGAAAACCTAATGCAATAGGACATGATAGAGGTCGTTGAGCAGAGCCGCTCTAAGTTCTAATGAAATGTGACTCTGCTCCATCTGAGATTCGTTCCTTTTATGTGTGTTTTATAACAATTGTGTTTGTATTAGTTTCCCAAAGAAGACAAACAAAATATGGTAAGAAACTATTATAGATTGTCAGCTGATTGATTTTCTAAAAAAATTTACAATATTTTTTCTGATAGCAGCCTTGTTATTAGTTTTCTTAATTGGGATCCAATTAATGTTTGCATTATCTCAAAAAAGGAACACGTTGATACCCTTTCTATTATATTAATTTAGTTTATTAGTCAATTGTTTAATTAATTCTAACTATATTTATTGAGTTTTGTATTTTGTTACCATAACATAATAACATAACATTAAGAGGGAATGGGACACATTTGACATTTAGCACATAGCTATTCGCTCGGCAAAGATGCATCTGAAGTACGGTATATGAAACGTTGCAAAATTGACAATGAAGCATACATAGACAGGCCTGCGGTCATAGATTTTCAAAGATTTATCTTAATCAGTCAGGAAAAAATCACGAATATAGCCAATTGTGGAGTTTTTAACAAAATCAAAATTCAAGAAAATAAATTAATTTTTTATAAATTATTTAAAAACTAAATTTTGAAATGTGTTACTGCACAGCCCTTTATTTCTTGTGCGACAATTGCTCAAAATTTCTGACATCTGTGGTGTCAGTCGGCCGAGCAAACAATAATTTGCCTAAAACGTATCCTACTCTCTCTTAATTCTTACTACATTTATTGAGTTCTTGGTGATCGCGAATAGCCATCCATTGCGCCGTTTATTTTAATTTGTAAGATAATCGTGTATAGTAAGTACTGCTTTATAATCCAAAAGAATAGTGTAATTTACCTCATGTACATCTGTAATTCATGTGTAAGGGACCTTGCACCGAACCTTGTAGTACACCAACATTCACATTATAATTCTTACTTTGTATGCACCAATGTCGAAGTCGTAAGTCTGAGCATTGAAATTATCGTGTTTGATCAATTCTACAACATTGTGGATGGTTCCACCCACTGTTCGGTCTGCTGTGCCCGCCCTGATGGTAAGAGTAGCAAGATCTGTATAAAAGACGACACAATGAGCGGCGGACAGAGCCCAGATTGGGCTGATGATCGACGCACCGCAGAAGTGGTTGCCGTTAATTCGCACAGACACCTGAAAGAAGAAAGATGATTGCATTTTGTTTAGCACAACTTTTAAAAATTATTATATCATACTAGGAAGCTTCGTAAACGCTTTTTCAGGCGCGTTGTTGGATGAGCGTTGTTTTTTAAACGGAAAAAGTGTGTAATTGCTATTTTCATAAGAAAGTATATTTCGATTGCGCTCAAATTTTACACAAATGTAAAAATTTATAGAATTGAGGTTCTGTAAAAATATCATTACAATCCTATAAAGCATGTTGATGTTATAAGTTGAAGAATTTTTTTTTAAACGAAAAATGCGTAAAATTGAGATTTTTATAAGAAACTATTTTTTGATTGCGCTCAAATTTCACACCAATATTTAAATTCATAAAATTAAGGTTCTGTGAAAAAATCCTTACATACGGATAAAGCATGAAGGTATAATAAGTCAAAGAATGCTTTAAAAATAAAAAAAAATCGTAAAATTGCGATTTACATAGAATATAATTTTTTGATTGCGCTCAAATTTCGCACGAATATATTAATTCATAACATTAAGGTTCTGTGATAAAATCACAACAATCGGATAAAGCATGTAGGTGTTATAAGTCAAAGAAATTTTGAAAAAATAAAAAAAAATCGTATAATTGGGTTTTTAATAAGAAATAATTTTTCAATTACGCTCAAAAACGTGGCAGTTGAGAGATTTTGAAGGCCTCGTTAAAATTTTATCGCAATAAGAGAATCGCTAAGCCGGAATCGGGTGGACAAACATACAAAAATCAAAAAAAAAAAAACGGAGTTATTCTCCAGTGTAGTGAAATGGAATTTTTGCTTCGCTCGCTATGCTCGCTACGCTCATCCAAATATAATTATTAAAATAAAACGTAAAAATTTATAACCAAAGGTGTTGGGGTAATTCTATCCTCGGGAAAAAAGGATACATGGGGAATATTTACTAAGTAACAACTAACAGTCGATCGAAAGCGAAAACGACAATAGTTGACCGAAGTGACAACTTTAGTGAAAGGAGCAAGTGAAAACTGCCACCTCGAATTTTCATAATACCAAGGTTAATTGGTACTTACTTACATTGGCTGTATGTTATCGTTTTTTTACGATAAGGAAACATTTGCAGACGGCATTAAAAATGTAAAATGCGTAATTGTTGCCAAATACAGCTTATAAGCTGGTATATAGCTGCAGTCGGATGCGTGCAGCGTTGAGCCAAGCTTATAAGCTTTTTTTATTTAACAGTTGCAATGCGTCTGCCAATTTGTTTCCTTAACGTAGTATAAATAACTATAAATAACTATACACAATTACACAGAGAAAATGTAAATTATTACTATTTTATTTAATATAATGAAAATCCGAGGTGGCAGCTCACTTGCTTTTCTCACTAAAGTTGTCGTTTCGGTCGACTATTGTCGCTTGTCGCTGTCGAACGACTGTTGTCACAATTAGTAAATAGACCCCTGACACCGTCAGATTTTTGTCTTTTCTCTACAGATATTTCGATTCAACTCTTTTGGTCTATCTTATTCAATATTTTGACTTAAACATGATTTCGTCTGTAAATTATTTCTATAGAATATTGTATTACGTCTATTATTTTAGAACTCCTATATTTCAAATGTAGTAATTGGTTATCCTGAGTATTATTATCATCTTATTTTTTAATACTGGGACTCGACTACACAACAGTAATCGAGTCGAGCACCACACCTGGCCATAGCGAGACGTAAGCAAGTAGTACTATGGAAACAAAACTTATAGACTCAACTAGGGGATCAAAAATAAATAGTGCAATATGAAAACTTCAGGTATAATTTTAATTCTTTTAAATAGAAACAAAACTCGAAAGTATTGGCGCTGCGTTCAGACTTCACGGGGATGCAAAGCAATGGTATGCGTGTAATGAACTTCGACACTTTGACGACCATATAAAACATTCAGAGTTACTAAGCACCTACTTGAGGTTTAACCAGCAGATGTAAAATTCCAAAAGATACTTTGTTTCTGAAAAATGTAGTTTAGATGAAAAAAAATTAAATTTTATATCATTTTAAAATAAATGTTTATGAATTACATAAAACTAAAATTGTTTAAGGATGTCGATGCATAATATAATTACTCTAGAAAATGCTATGTACACATACCTAAATATGGTGTTTATTACAATGTGTGGGGGCGAGAGACGTGATTGGTTGTGATAAGACTTACCTGCCATGGGTGGTCGGCAATGGTCGCAAGAGTGCCGCCAACGATTTTATTATCCAACACCGGTACCGCTGTGAATCACAAATCTATTTTCACCAACTAAACCTCGTATTACTATTGTTATGAGATTTTGTTTAGTAAATTTTCGAAATTAATGTACGAAACAAAAATCAGATTATATTAACATAACGTGCAGGTTCTTTCAATTAAAAGTATACGAACAATAAAGCGTATTAAAAAGTCTTTAGAAGAGAAATAAACGATATTAATGGGGTATTCACCCGCTAAACGAGAATAAAATCAGTCTAACTAGTAAATTATAAACGTAAGAAAGTAAAAGACAAACTATTGGGTCCACCATGACTAGAAAAAAATTGTAAAACTTGGATATTTTCGAGCTATGTTCGTCCTATCGGCAAAAATCTTCCATAAGAAATAATATGGGGACGATATTAATGCCGCGTGAACTTGGAGGATTTGGTTCCGAAAAAAGTTGGCCATAATAGGGAATTTGCATAAGTTCCCGATATCGGTAAAAGTATGTGCAACATGTACATTTACGTCTAAAAATTATTTAAACGTTAATTAAAGGTTTTTAAGTTAAATCGTTTAATATCCATTGAGAGTCACTATTTGACATTTTAAATTTCCCGCGCATTTATTTTGAAACGGCTGCCTACGTCACCGGCCTTCATGACGAACACGGCCGCCTAAATAAACGGCAAAATTCCCTCCTTTTACCAAAGTCTTTGGTTCATACAAAAATGGCCAACAATAAACAACAGTTGATGTCTTTTTCCAAACATTATTATCAACATTGTGTTTTTACTTATTAACAATTAAAATACAGTTTGAAGCTTACGTTGTGATATACTAAATGTATAAAATTAAGCATATTTGAACAAACTAGATGTCAAAATGTGCTTCTTCAGCCAAGATAATCTCCGAAAGGAAAGTAAAGCGAGTAACTTGAAATATTGTTTAGTGATTGGTTGATTGGTATCATGAAGGCTGGTGACGTATGACTCGTTTTTTCCCACCAAAATATGTAGGAAACTTTCACCCTTATTTCATAAATAAGAATATTCCCAAAATCAAGAACAATATATTTTTGTGCAAAGGAAGGTGGCCTTAACCCAGTAAAACCATCAAATAGTTTTATGCAAATTCCCTATTGACGTTATCGGCAGCCTTTTCTGTAAATCCGATAGATTTTGTTTAAATATGCTGTTTACGAAGAAAAGGTGTGATTTTGGAAGGCATATTTTTGCGTGTTTGATTGTATATTTGTGCACAGTTTCAAGACATAAAGAGTCATTTATTGTTATTGTTAGTACGATGCTCTAGTATCGATGTGGAAAAGAAGAAATTCGCATAACACCTATTTTTGCCAATTTCAGGATCCTAATTCTATTAAAAAAATCGTGTAAAATCACAGTTACAACATTTCTTTTTTAACCCGTTCAGACCCCACACAAATTTAAATTTACATCAACTTTTAAATTTTAATCCGGGTAAAAACATGTTTTATTTTTAATTTGACCCCACTTTTTTAAATACATTTTCCCCCATGCCCAAAGGACAAAAAGTTGTTTTGTTTAATAGAAGATTAAAACTATTTATCGGTAAAAAAAAGGCTAAAAACATGAAAAATTTGGTTTGACCCGAAAAATTATAAATCTTAAGTATTGCTATTAATTGCGATAGAAAAAATACAAAATAATAAGCATTTTTGGATGAGCAAAGCGAAGACTTCAATTTCACTTTGTGTTTTTTTGGTTGTTTTTTACTTACGTTACCCCAAAGAAAAATAGCTCGGGTGTTTTGTTTCTGTTAGTTTTTTTGTCTGTTTGTTCGCTCTCTACCGGGCAAACGGCATATGCGATCTTGATGAAAATTGTAGGGGACCTTTGAAATCTCTGAACTTAGAGCTGTATTGTTTTTGGGTACAATCGAAGAAATATTTCTCATAAATATCATACTTAATTATTTTTTTTCGATTTTCAGTGCGATATTTTCGTGATATTTGGCAAACGGCTACTCCGATATTGATCCGAAACTTTATAGGAACGTTTAAAATCACTTTTATCATATATATTTTATGATTTAAGAGATATTTGAAAAACATTTCTTATAGAAATCGTACTTTTACGATTTTTTCTCCGGATTTTAATACGATATTTTCGTGATATTTGGGCCGATTTTGACCTAACGGGTGGGGCTACAACGTTCATATTTTATATTTACATAAAGAGTATGGTCAAGTAGTGCCTTTTGAAGGAAAAAGTTAAAAAGTTGGTCAAAATTCATAGAAATAAAGGTTTTAATATAAGCTTTTTACAGGTTTATAATGGACAAGTAATATCAAGTAACTATAGAAAAAGTAATTGGATTCCACATAAAAACGTTATCATTGAGCAGAAATATTAAAAAAAGCTCATCCATCAACGCGACTGGAAAAAGCGTTCGCAAAGCGGCCTAGTATTTTTAATCTTGTTTAAGGAATGTGTTTTAAATTTAAAATTGTATTAAAAATGAAGCTTTGATTCAAAATCCAAAATATCCTAAAATTCCTTAAAAAACGAATTAAAAAACAAACACATAAAATGTGAGAAGAAAACTATAAATTTGTATTTATTGCCTAAAATTTAACATAAATTTTGGGTGTGAGAGGTTAAACGGTCATTTAAGTTCAGTATTATGCTCAAGATTATATGGTAAAAAAATGTGTTGGGTTTATAGTCCATGTGAGAATGTGTTGATACTTAACAGTCATAAAATAACAATGTATGGCAATAGTTGGGTCTAAAATAGCTGAATTTATTTCCTCACTAGGCAACTTCGCAAACGCTTTTTCAAGCGCGTTGTTGGATGAGCGTATATTTTTTTAAACGAAAAAGTGTGAAATTGTGATTCTCATCAGAAATTATTTTTCAATTGCGCAAAACTTTACACAAATATAATATTAATTCATAAAATTAAGGTTTTGTGAAAAAATCATAACAATCGGATAAAGCATGTAGGTGTTATAAGAAGAAGATTTTTTTTTTAAATAAAAAATAATCGTAAAATTGCGATTTTAATGAGAAATAAATTTTCGATTGCGCTAAAAAAAACGTGGCAATTCTAAGTTCAGAAATTTCGAAGGCGTCCAAAAAATGTCATCGCAATTGGATTATCGGTTTAGCCGGAATCGTGTGGACAAACACACAAAAAAACAAAAAGAAAAAATATATATTCCGGATTTTTTTCTCCAGTGTAGTGAAATGGAATCTTCGCTTCGCTCGCTACGCTCATCCAATCATATTCGGGTATATAAACTGATATGAGCAAGAAAATCAATAAACTAGGAAGCTTCGCAAACCCTTTTTTAGACGCGTTGTTGGATGAGCGCATGTTTTATTAAACGAAAAAGTGTAAAATTACGATTTTCCTAAGAAATTAATTTTTGATTGCGCTCAAATTTGACACAAATATATAAATTTATAAAATTGAGGTTCTGTGAAAATATCATATCAATCGGACAATGCATGTAGGTATTATAAGTCGAAGAATGTTCTAAAAATAAACAAATCGTAAAATTGCAATGTTCAAAAGAAATAATTTTTCGTTTGAGCTCAAATTTCAATACATAAAACTAAGTTTTTGTGAAAAAATCATAACAATCGGACAGAGCATGTAGGTGTTATAAGTCGAAGAATTTTTTTAGAAATCGAAAAAATCGTAAAGTTGCGATTTTAATGAGAAATAATTTTTCGATCTAAGTTTAGAGATTTCGAAAGCCTGCATAAAATTTCAGCACAATTGAAGAATCGGTTTGGTGGGAATCGTGTGGAAAAACACAAAAATACAAAAAAAAAGAAAGAAAAGAAAGAAAGAAAGAAAGAAAGAAAGAAAGAAAGAAAGAAAGAAAGAAAGAAAGAAAGAAAGAAAGAAAGAAAGAAAAACATTCCGGATTTTTTTCTCCAGTGTAGTGAAATGGAATCTTCGCTTCGCTCGCTCCGCTCGCTACGCTCATCCAACTAAAGTACAAAAAGTTCAAACAAAAATACTCTGCAAGTCAAACAAATAATCCATAAACTTTTTAATGATTTTGTGGAATAAACAACACTTTTGTAGTGTTACCTTCAATTACACATTTGTAAATTATTCCGAGTAGAATTAAACTAGGAAAACGCTCAGTTGGACGCGTTGTTGAGCGAGCACCGGTACGTGCAACACGACCCGAGTAAGACATTCCCATAATGTTACATACCAATAAGTCTTTAAGGTCTTGACCGATTTAGCTGAAAATTTGAAAAATAGGAGAGAATGGATAAAATCCACCGCCATCTAGAAGACCTTGACATCATTTCCTTGTTAAACTCTTTGGTTACAAATAATACACTGCTTCCTCGATAGTGTTTTGATTACTTCTAGGTGGCAGTGCATAGTGACCTGAAACCACGTGCGCCGTTGCCATGGTAACGGGACTTTGTTATAATGTAATTTCCGACTACACTACTTATCGGATCAAAATAAAAATAACATATTCGTGATCGGACGGACATTCTAAATGATTTGGCCACCTCAGATTTTGTCTCC
This sequence comes from Sweltsa coloradensis, assembly GCA_024449915.1. Lineage (NCBI taxonomy): Eukaryota > Metazoa > Arthropoda > Insecta > Plecoptera > Chloroperlidae > Sweltsa > Sweltsa coloradensis. The sequence continues at coordinate 45,589 of JAMZAV010003785.1, forward strand.
GTTAAAGTTTGAAAAAAACTTTCAATTAACTTTAATGTAACTTTTTAACTTTTTGAACGATTTTGCCACAAAACTATACAGCAACCCGCCTAGGTGGTATGTACATGTGTGCAAAATTTCAGGTCGATCAGAGAAACGGTGCGACCTGTATCGAAGCAGTAACAGAAAAAAAAACAAAAACAGACATTCGAGCCATAAGAGTCAAGTGGAGACGCTCGCTTCGCTCGCTCAATAACATTAAAATATTCTGGTGTTCTTAACACATAGGAAGAGCAAAGCCCGTCCTTGTATATTAAGTTTATATACTTACTGGGTGTTTGTGCCGTTGTTGCCCCCATCACAGCGACCAGCAGCACACAGATACTCAGCTGCATCATGGTTGTACTCTGGTTGAACGAACAAGATAAGAATGATACTTTCTGTGATGAAAGTTCAAGTTCGATATAGGTGCCCGTTAGGGCGCCGCAGCCAAGCCGCGGATGCGCTACACACTCAAGCACCTTATACAGCAAGCAGAGTTAGGGGGATTTCGAGGTGTCTTCCAGCAGTCACGAAACGTGATGTGAACTAAAAAACTATCAACATCAAGGGGATTTAAGTACAACACATGCCAAAGTTGGTTGGGGTACGAGCATTCCTTCTTGGTAAAAAAATGGCATGAAACATGCTCTACTACTGCTACAACTATTACGATCAAATTCGTCAGTTTCAATCGACTCGCGATTCTGACCAAACAGGTGGGGCTAAAACGTTCATATTTAACATGGACATTAAGGTATTGGTGATTAAGGGTATTTTGAAAGAAAAAGTTGAAAAAGTTATCTAGAAGGCTTCCAATTAAAGGGGCTAAAAACCCAAAAAATTATTTTTTACCACGTGATCTATAGCACAATATTACTATTAAATGACCGTTTAAAAAATTATATCTTGGAACTGTGATTTAACACGATTTTTTTTATTTTTTTTTGATCCAGAAATTGGCGAAAATAAGTGTTTTGGAAAATTTCCTAAATCGGCTTTCACCTGCTTTTGTTTTGGTCCACATAGATACTAGAGAATATTTATTTATTGAATCCTTGGACATGTACATGGTACACATATCGGATATACATACATATGTCTAACCGTTACATTTCACAAATAACAAATAACAGATGACAAATAACAAATAACAATTAACAGATAACAAATACAAATTCAAAAGAATACAATAACAATTATAAATTTCAATATGGTAAAACTCTAAGTAGAGGGATTTAGGAATTCGTCTAGAGAATAAAAAGTTTTTTCTAGCAAATACTTCTTAAGGTCAAACTTGAATGATTTGGAATTTTTGATATCATGTGGGAGATTATTGTAGAGAATGCGGCAAAGGAACTGTGGACTACTTTTATAAAATGAATGTCCAAACGACGGGATGAAAATATTGGCTACATTTCTTGTGTTGTGACTGTGATTGGTCAAATTGGTGGGGAAAAGCTCAGGGTTGGAATGGACAAAAGTTGCAGCTGTTTGAATTAGAGTTGAAGTTAGGGTAAGAATACGTAATTTGGGAAAGTATGTCCTGCAAGATGTCCGCCTAGAGATACCAGCGATTATTCTTGCAGCTCTTTTTTGAATGATAAATATTCGTTGAGCATGGACAGACGAGCCCCAAAAAAGTATACCATATGAGAGGATTGAATGAATAAATGCATGATAAACTAAAAGAAGGGATGATTCGCTGGCGATGATTTTAAGTTTACGGAGCATGAAGCAGCCGCTTAGTAGCCTGGAAGCAATTCGGTTGATATGGGGGGTTCAATCGAGGGATTCAGTTATGGTGAGGCCTAGGACTTTATTAGATGATGCTCTTGAAATGCTATTTCCATCAAGACGAATTAATGGGCTAGACAACGGTTTAAGGTGATTGTTATAGAAAGTGAGGTACACTGTCTTAGATGGTTGCAAGGATAAACGATTTTGCTCACAGTAATATGATATTGTAGAAGCTTTCTTTGAAGCCATTTGAATAAGAGGCAGGTTAGTTGGGTCAATAGGTTGAGTGGAAGAAAGTTTGGGCATCGTAAGTAGGTTGGTAATATCATCAGCGTAAAGTGAAAGATAGCTTCTGACAAAAGTTGTCATGGTATTTATGTTAATAATTTTAGGAAGATCGTTAGTGTACAGAAGAAAAAATAGAGGGCCAAGAACTGAGCCCTGTGGAACTCCAGTTTCTACTGGAAGCGGAGAAGATAAAACTGGATTGTAACCGGTAGAAGATATTTTAACTGATTGAGTTCTATCAGTAAGAAAAGATGCAATCCAGCTATGGGTAGGACCAATAATTCCTAGGGATAACAGTTTCTTGAGGAGAATCTGATGATCTATAGTATCAAATGCCTTGCTTAAATCATAGAATAGAGCAATTGCAGCATCACCGCTGTCAAGTGCATTATACAAGGTAGATAGGAAAGAGAAAATTGCAGATGTAGTTGATCTTTTAGATCGGAATCCGTGCTGGCTGTTATCCAGGAGGTTGTGCTTTTCTAGATATGAAGATAGGCGAGAGTGCATAGCTAGTTCAAATATTTTTGAAAATGGTGACAGAAGTGAAATGGGACGATAATTCTGCAATTCATCTTTCTTCCCTTTCTTGTGGATTGGAAGAATCATCGAGTGTTAAAGTACTGAGGGGAAAACTCCCAATTCAAATGATTTATTGATTGCATAAGAAAGGGGAACAGCTAAGTGCCTGGAAGCTTTAGTCACAATTGCACTAGGAATACCATCCAAACCAGATGAATATTTTGTACCTAGCTTTTTAATAATGTGAAGGACCTCTTGAGGACTTGTAGGGAAGAGAAAGAATGATTGATTTGGACGATTAACATTGCTTAATGAAGGATCATATTCATGGCAATGAACCGAGGGAAGTGTGTTGCTAGGAGGTGAGCTGGGCGAGGGAGGAGGAATGTAGCTGGCTTCCTTGAAAAATTTGTTGAAAGAGTTAGCTACTATTGTAGGGTTATCCACTTTCTGATCGTTAATAGTAATATGTATGTTTTGGATGTGGTTGGGGGGCACAGTTTCAGATTTGATCATTCGCCAGACAGTTTTGGATCTATGTGAAGAGGATTTATTTGAGGAGGAAAATATAATTTTATCATTGTACTTGCGTTTAGCTATTTTTATGTTTCGAGAATGGGTTTGTTTCTTTACATTATATTCCGCTTTTAACATGGAATTAGGGGCTTGCTTTTTATAGGAGGTGTGAAGAAGACGAAGCTCTTCAGACTCCAAGCGAATATTAGCAGTAACCCATTTATTGCACTTCCGTAGGTGATTAGTTTTATGCTTAGTGAGCGGGAAAGCCAAGTTGAATAGAGCAACAAACCGGGTGTGGAACAAGAAGAACCCTGTATCAAATGATTCTGCATCATATAATGAAGACCAGTCTTCATCTTGGAGCATTTCCAGAAGATATTCAATGTTTCTTTCCGAGAAATTACGTTTGTATTCCGTGGTGCTTGGGTTGGTGTGTGTAGTTAAAATTTTCAGGGTAAGAGCAAGATGGTCAGAAAGACCAGAGTCAAAAGTACTAGTGGTGAAGATTGCAGGGTTCAGGGTAGTTAATATGTTATCTAGTAGAGGAGAGCTAGTAGCGGTTACTCTAGTGGGGGTGAAGATAGATGGGGTCATGTTGAATGAGCTATAGACATCTTGGAAACTATTTCTAGTATTGGAAGGCATCAACATGTTTATGTTAAAATCTCCACAGGCACATATTTCAGCCTTGGGATATTGTTTAGTTATTTTAATAAGTACTGTGTCAAGGATATCCAAAAACTTTTTAAAGTCTCCATTAGGAGATCTATACATAGAGAGGATTATAAGTTGTAAGTTAGGTAAATTCCAGGAGACAGCTGTGCATTCAAACACTCTCTCAACACAGAGGTTGTGTAAGCCAGGAATAGGAGTAATATCCAAGTTTGGCTTTGAAAGAATAGCTACTCCGCCGTAGGATGTGCTACAATCTAAAATGCCCCTTTATAACATCGTGTCTTGAAACTGTGCCCAAATATACCCTCAAACACGCAAAAATATGCATTCCAAAATCACACCCCACCTTGGTAATCAGCATATTTTGACCGAACTACTTGCCCAAATTACAAAACAAAATATAGAGAATTTACAGAAAAGGCTGTCGAGTACGTCAATAATGGCCAATATGTTTTTGAATCAAAATCCTCCAAGGTCACGGGGCATAAAGATCGTCCCTATGTTATTTCTTATGGGAGATTTTTGCCGATGGGACCTAGCTCGAAAAATGTCATGTTTGACAATTTTTTGGGAGGTCATGGTGGCCCCTATAGTTTTTCTGTTGATTGCTAAATTCATTACTAGTTAGCCTGAATGAAATATATATTTTGAGAGTTTTGCGGTTAAATACCCCTTTAAGGTTTCAATATAAGCCTTATTCAAGAATATAATCAACACGTAACTATAGTAACTTGACAATGATCAACTATATTGTTTACAAAAAGCAAGTCGTCTTTGGACCACTAGATATCTTACATCCTATTGTTAATTGAAATTACCATAGAAATTAAATCAACTTTGATAAAATTATTATATTTTAACAAATAATTTTGCAATGGAACTTGAAAAAGTAATGAGATCCCACACATAAAAAAAACTTGTAAAAATACAGCCAAATATTACACACTCAAAAGAAATGAGATCTTAAAAAAGGCCAAGCTCATCTACTCTTCTACATTTGCACATTCGTAATTCATAAACGTACAGTGTACCGTAATAGCATCCTTGAAAAGCTTGGCAAAATAGAATTTGCATGATATTACGTTTAAATTAATAAGAAAAAAAAGAACTTGGATTAACTATTACGTTTATATTAATAATTCCAAATTCTATTTTGCCAAGCTTGTCAACGATGCTGTTACGGGACACTGTGCGTTTATGAATTAAGAATGCGCTAATGTGGAAGGGATTTTGAGCTTGGCCCTTTTTCAGATCTCATTTCGTTTGAGTGTGTAAGGTTTGGCTGTATTTTTACAAGTTTTTGTTATGTGTGCAACGATTTTCTTGCAACGTGAAGCTTTCTTATTGACCTTAGCGCTCATAGAATTTCACAATGTTTTGATGTGTATAATAGCAAATATTATTTCTACGAAATACGTTTAAGGTTTTTGATGCGATATCAGTGAACATATATATTTTTGAAAACGATACAAATTGACAATTTTACGAAAAAACGAATTCCCCATTGTTAAGAATATGATTTAATTAAAATTATGCTTATAGCCTTAGAAGCATACTTTCCACTATATTAGTGCAAGAGACCCTTGCATTTACGGTTGTGTTGGGGGAAAAAAGATGACACAAATTTTAATTGTTTTTAATATGTAACTAGCTTACTCGTCGCGCGTTGCTGCGATCTCTGAAGAAACCTTCCCCGTGGAAAAATACATATATGTGTCAAGTTTCAAGGAGATCGAATAAATGGTGTAGTCTATATGTATATAAACGAATGTATCCTCTTTGCAGGCACCGATCACCTCGTGGAGGATAGCATAGAAACCTTCGCCGTGAAAAAATACATATATGTGCCAAGTTTTATGGAGATCGGATGAATGGTGTAGTCTATATATGTGCCAAGTTTTATGGAAATCGGATCAAAAAAAGGAATGTATCCTCTTTGCAGGCACCGTTTACCTCGTAGAGGAGTTAGAACAAAGTGGATAGAATAGAAACTTTTCCGGTTAAAAAATACATATATGTGACAAGTTTCATGGAGATCGGATGAATGGTGTAGTCTATATACATGATAACGAATGTAACCTCTTTGCAGAAACCGATCACCACGTGGAGGAGTTACAACAAAATGGATAGCATAGAAACCTTCCTCGTGAAAAAATACATATATGTGCTAAGTTTTAGCGATGTGCGGTTCCAGGTTTTGGTTCGGTTCCGGGTAGTAAAGTACCCGTTTTTTCGGAGCACGTCACTAAAAAATCATTTTAAAATAAATACATTTTTATTTTATTTACTAAAATAATTATTTTATCTTAAATTTGTATAACAATATAAAATGAGTAGGTCGGTTCTCAAATTATGAATAAAAATATTAAGTTATGGATTACTTAAATTATCCACTTGACAACTTAATTGGACCATTAAAAACATAAAACCAAAATATTTACGTAACATTACTAAAATATCTATAAACGTCCAGCGCCGTTGACAGCATGTGTGTTAGCTAATAAGCGTAATGAGTGCGAGAGAGATAGCTCCGGCGATGTATCCTCGCAGCCAAGGTCGTAGATGCCTGGGAGGAGGGGAGGGGCGTGCGCCTGACCAAATGCGCGTTCGATCGAGGCGGCCCAGCTAACTGTTCAAGAAGTTGTGTGGGAAATGTATTAAAACGAATGTATCCTCTTTGCAGGCACCGATCACCACGTGTTACAACAAAATGGATAGCATAGGTACCTTCTTCGTAAAAAATACATTTATATGCCAAGTTTCATGGAGATTGGATGAATGGTGTAGTAATGCATAAAGGACAAACATAAAGACATACATTTATTTTTATATGTATAGAAGAAGATAGATAGAAGATGAAAATTAAAACGATATTGTTTATGTACCTAGAATTATTTCATATGATTCAGACATTTTATCAGTATTGAATGGTTTAGGGATTTATAAAATCTGATTAGTACTCGTCTTCAAAATCGTCTGATGCATCAGTCACCACATAAGAAAGCTTGCAGGTGGTGCAGCTATTTTGTTATAAAAACGGAACTAACGAATCATGGCAGATCCACGTGAGCTCGGTAGTTCGCATTAAAATAAGCTAATCCTGGTGAAATTGTGTTAATAATATGAATTCCAAGCCCGTGTTTTGGGTTGGTTAAAAAAATCCATTATACTATTCGATGATCAACAATAACTCAGATTTTTGAGCGGGTACATGAAACATAATAATACTTAAAAAGATGTCGGTGATGTGTTCTTCGATTTTCTCATCTAAAATCCCTCAGATAGTGCAAATTTGCCTGTGACTGGATCTATCAAGCACGGGTCAGAAGAGTGGTGCATTATTTCCCCATTTCGGACGCGCCCCAAATATATTTTTTTGATTAACACAATCTATCCAAGGTTATGTATGTGCGCCTAGGTGATTGAGGTAATGTTTAGTTTGACAAGAAATCACAATTATCAACCAACCTAACCAATTAAAAATTTAAGATCATTTTATTTCATTATTACTTTTACTTTTAAATTTCTAAATATTTCATAATTAATCAATCTTTGTTATATTTTTGGATTTGTTTTTCTATTTGGATTAATTGCACGTATTTAATGATTGTAAAATAATTTTGTATCGTTTGAAAATATCCTTAATGTGAATTTGAAGTATGTAATAATTTAGCAAGTTTTGTTTTATATACATTGTCAAAGTAAGATCATTCAACACACAAAAATACAAACAACAGCAAACAAATATGAATGTTTAATTTTTTAAACCATGAATAAGAATATGTTGATGGTGAAAATTTGAAAATTGTCTTATTGTTTGTCGCACCATAATGAAGTATACTTACAAGCCTCCAAGACTGTTAGCTGCTCTGCTGACAAGTTCAAAGATTGCTGAATCAATTATTGCTCTTTTGTTATCGAAGTCTAGTTTATTATATAAGTCCGTCTTGTAACTCAACAACAATAAGTAATGCCGAAAAACGAACAAGGTTTTATACTAACGTCAATACAGCTCAGGGTTAAAGTTGGCCAATACCAATGAAGCATAATTAATTATTGATCCATTGTACGTAGATTGCAAGATTAAAAACAACCATTAACAAAAACAATTTTTTAACTATTCACGATATGTGCATAACAATTTGACCCCATATCATGCAATTATTTTGTAATGGACGATTGTTGATGGGCGGAGCTTAAAACGATCGATAGGCCAAGTGTCGAGAGTTGGGAAAAATTCTCATTTCCCAAGTTTACGTCTGTTGAACGGCGCAGCACTAATCACGCTCTAACTCTTATTGTATTCATTATTTGGGAAAAACTTAAGAGGAATATTATTTAGCAAACATATCATTTTTTATTTTTATTTACTACAATTCAGAAATTAAAAAAGTCCGCCCCAACCGGGAATCGAACCACGGGAGTGTTTCCCGATCAACCAAATCGAGAAATAAACATATCATTGCTTATGATAGCGATTATTTCGAATTTTTTGACACAGCCGTTAACTTGTTATTACAATGTACGCATAATACATAAAAAATAATCAAAACGACTATAAACTTTTTCCACTTCAATTGACAAAAAAACTACTTATCGGATTTCAACAAGACCTCTTCAAAAAATTCATCTGACTGTTTAAACAAGAAATAAATTAACTTTCTAGACAAAAAAATGCATTGAACGAAAATTTACAGCATGGGTTAAATAATAATTATAATAATAATAATAAACAATAATAAACTAAAAAAAATATTTGAAAAAATGGTATCTTGCTACTGTGATTTAACATTAATTTTTTAATTTTTTTGATACAAAAATTTGCGAAAATTGGTGTTTTGGGAAATTTCTTAAATCGGCTTTAACCTGTTTCTTTTTTGGTCCACATAGATTCTAGAGCATAGTACCAATCTGCAATGCCAATTTTTTTTACAACGTGTCTTGAAACTGTGCCCAAATATACCCTCAAACACGCAAAAATATGCATTTCAAAATCACACCCCATCTTTGTAATCAGCCTATTTTGACCTAACTACTTGCCCAAATTACTAAACAAAATATAGAGAATTTACAGAAAAAGCTGTTGAGTATGTCAATATGGGCCAATATTTTTTCGGATCAAAATCCTCCAAGGTCACGGGGCATATATCGTCCCCATGTTATTTCTTAAGGGAGATTTTTGCCGATGGGACCTAGCTCGAAAAATGTCATGTTTGACAATTTTTTGGGAGGTCATGGTGGTCCCATTAATTTTTCTGTTAATTACGAAATTCATTACAAGTTAGCCTGAATGAAATATATTTTTTGAGTTTTGCGGTTAAATATCCCTTTAACTATACACAAACAGTCCACAAACACCTCTAGGAAAATCAGATTTTTGTAAATGTTGTAAACGTTTATCTGTGGTTGTAGATGTCCTATTTAAATCACCTACATCGCCACTTCGATTTTCATGGCTAGATTTTCACAAATAATTAATTTTGGTTTATTTAAGGACGGGCTAGCAATTAGGTTTACGTTATTTTAAACTGTAAAACTAAACTAACTATAAACTGAGGTATCTGGAAACACAAATTTTTGGAAACCAGTGGTTAATTTGGGGTGGTCCACGGCGGCGTATATACAGAAACCACCCATTCCTTTTCTGGGTTATGGGATGTATTTGGAAAATACCTTTTCTATCCCACTCTTCTTGCGGACAAAAAAAAACAGAGGTATTTCATGTTGTTACACTTACAGATAACGATAATCCAGATGCCGGCTGGGGCGCCGAATGTTGAATAACTCTGTTTTGCATTAAATTCAAATTCGTAGCTACTTGAAAAAGCTTTGGCCTGGAATGTACACAGGAGGGTTCCAACTAGTTTAGCCCGACCAATCTGGTCACTAACTACGATATTAAGGATTTTGGGTAGTAAGAAGGGTTTGTCCAAAACCGACGAATAGGAGTCAACTCAACAACTTGACCGTAAGGAGCTCTATTTTTGTCACTTTAATATCTTATATACACAGCCCAAAATATAGAACGTTAGAGGTGCTTCGCTTTCATTTCGACAATGCTTTATTTATTTATGATATTAATTTTATTATTTATTTATTTAACGTCAATCCTATTCAGTTCAAAAACTGATTTACAAAGGAGAACAACTAAATAAATCTAATTACATAGATGCAGACAACAATGAACGACTGTCAAGCAAATATTTGAAATAGTAATATTACAACAATGCATTAAAACAAAACATATTTTTTTTAACAAATAATAAAAGGCTTTTAAATGCAACTAATTAATGGATCAAATGCACACTAGTATATAATAAAATATCACTCCCACCTATTTTTATAACATTCTCTAAGGCTCCCATATCAACTTAACTTTTCTGTTTGTCCGTCGATAAAAACAAAACGACGTCTGATCGATACGATTTTTTTCTAGCAATGCTCTGCAACAAGGATAATACATAATGTTTTGGGTGATTTTTTGGTAGTGGGTGATTGGCCCCACCACATAAAGTTTTAAATATGCTGATTAATCGCCTTCACCCCTAATGCGCGAACAGGCAACGAACCGTTTTTAGTCCAAATCCTACCCGGCACCTCCACCAAAATTGTCAAGACACTTTGAATTGATTTATTTTTGTATTCTTCTTCGACGATCTGTTCATTAAAGAGCTTCGCTCCCTAATTTGGGTACTCTTTCACCTGTCCTTATTATTGTGGTTCGTTGGTCTTGTGGTTAGAGGCTCTGCTTCAGATGCAGAAGGTCCTGGGTTCGATTTCCGCTATAGACTGAAGTTTTTTAATTTCTGATGTGGACCTAAGTCCATCAGTTCTTGGCTTAGAATTGTGTAAATGGTGACTTTGGAGCCGTCCTAACAACGAGGCACATAATACATTCTTAAGTTGTTCAGAATTAGCCTTGTTGACGATTCTGGTGCTATCCGCGGGTGGAAACGTGTCCAGCTTGATTGATCGGTGTTTCCTACATAAATATGCCGGTCTAATTGGTCATTATTCGCTTGTCGATGGCGTCAGTCTGTTTTAAATTTAATGTCCCCCAGTGAGAATTAGTCCTGTGACAAAGTTGGTAGACTCTAAATACGAATTTATGTATTTGTTAATTTGATATAACATGAAATTTGTAAAGATATATCTTGCTTCTAATGAACGTTTAAATGTGTTCAATAGTTACAGGCAATATTTTCGTGATATCTATGTAAGGTATAAAGTTTTTTAGGTCCAAAATTATGTTTAAATAAATGAAACAAGTTTATCCTGGAACAATGTTTTATTCATCGTCTATTCAACAAGTATAAGTGACATTATTTATTTATAAATTTCCCAAAACTACAACTTGCCCATTAAGAATATTCCGTACATTGTTCTTGCAATAACTTCAGGAAGTAAAGTTACACCAGTGTTTTCTGCTGAATCCAAGTGCGCAGCTGAGACACCCGGGTGTAGATTCCAGGGTAGTTGGGCTCGCCACAATTAGCGCTCCATGACGTGATGCCGACCAGCAGCTTGACACCGCCAATCAATGCAACCAGGGGGCCACCGTGGTCTCCCTACAGGTAAAAGAAAGATTAAGGACGTGCGTATCCAAAATTTCGAAAAATATTCGTGATTATATTATTTCGACAACTTTTGAGTTTGTTTTTTGACAACCTTGCATATGGTGGAAAGAAAAGTTTAACCATACCACATACTTCGCGTAGAGAAAAAAGCTCGGTGCTAATAGGTTACTCGTTTCTAATAATACTATTATGTTTTCATTGATGACAATTTTAAAATACATCTTAAATTTACCAACACCGTTTATATTATTTGAGTCAAATTACACAATTTTCGAATTTTGTAGAAAAATATTAAACCCGCCAAATTGATTACACAAAGGACCTTAATATTTGCTTTGTTACATTTAGGTTTGTAAAGTAAAAAGTACTATAAACACACATGATTTACATATTATGCCATTTAAGAAGGACGCACAACAAAGGGACATTGTTATTCTTCATAATATTACATGTGATCACATTTTTTATTTTACTTTGTAATTCATACTGGCAAACATACATAGTTGGAACTCTTGCCGGTCGATAGGTTGGATTCTCACGATCGTTGAATGAAGAAGAATGAATTACGAGGTTTAGCCGAGGTTGTTAAACCGGTTCCCACTCGAACACCGAAGTAAAGCAGAATCGGGCGTGGTCAGACGTCGAGTGGGTGACCGCTTAATTCTGTAACTTACGTATACCGCTGGTAAGAGCAGATGTAGGGTTTGAGAGCTAGTGTAACGACTCCGTTCTTCTCGACGTCTGCTCGCCAGTCTGGGTTAGTGGAGGAATCTATATTCTATATGACTGTCAAAGTTTCATCGTCCTTTCGGATGGGACGTTAAGCCGTTGGTCCCCTTGGTACTTTTTAAAGGAGTAGGCTACGTGCCGGTACTGGGTTTCCCCTCGTCACTTCTGATCATACTTCATCCTCATCTATCACCACTCATCGTCTCGAATATCCAAAGTGCATTAATAAGAGACGATAAGCATTATCCAATCAACCAATCTACCGCCCAGCTACTAATCAAAACCCACAATAATCGTGCTATCCATGTCTTTCACAACATGAGCGAACGCTTGTTTATGTTCAAACTAAATAAATCTGTCTTTTATCACCTGGCAAAAATCCTTGCCTCCTTCAGGGACCCCAGCACACATCATATTGGCGGTGATAAAATTGCAACCATTGGCCAGGTATGAGTTCTGGCAGGAGGGTGCAGGGCCACATTGTGTCCAGACTGGCACATTTACAGCATACAGCAAAGTAGGGAGGGTGCTGCCTTCATCCTGCAAACACAAACTTAATTATACATTGCATAATATTGTATAATGCGAAGATATATATTTCTCTTTCATGGCTTCCGGTTAAACCGTGTGCAGATACATTACCGAATTTCAAACAGAATATTTGCCTTGAAACGAAGTAGAACGGCCATAATAGAATATAAAACAAAACAAGTCGCGCAAGCGCGGCTTGAAGCCGCTACGCGGAGGGCGTGGAAAACCTCGTACTCGGAATACCTCGTAGTTGGAAAACCTCGTTGACGCGACAAAATCGCGAATCGGTCCGCGTACGGCCGCGATACGATAGTTTTCGGGTGACGTTTGTCGTTTATCCGAAGACCTGTGACAAATTTGTTTTCCGGGACACTTTCAGTACGCCGCCGGACGCTGTCCGCCGCCTCTTAAGTACGGTGCAAAATGATTTTCGAAATTGATAATTTTTACGCCTTTTGTGTAAAATGTGGGAGAAATGTTTTCCTGGGACAATTCCGAGACAAAATATTTTACGGTAAGTCTAAATCTTCGCCTCGTCCGCGCAGATCCGCAAAGCCCAAGATGGACAGGACCAGACATACTGCACATTTTTCATTAATCCTGGACAAAAGTTTTTCCGTGACACTTGTCCGGGTTATCAAAATATGCCCCTCGTCCGTCCGGTACCGTAGAGCTCGAGATGTACCTGATCGTACTGTAATTGTTTAAGATATAATACAAAAGAAAACGTTTATCCAAAAAATGAACAACTACTATTTAGAGACATTCAAAAACGTTTTTGGCAACGTTGAAATGAAGGTGTTTCGGGGAATGCGGCCCCCTGACGTAATCGGAAGGAAAAATTAAAATTAAAAATTTTGAAAATGCCCCAAAAAGGGTGACGGAATGCCCTGAGCACTGTTTTGACTTTAAAAATTACCCCTCTAATAAACCACTGCTTCGCTTGACCAATACAGTTCTATAGAGCCCGAGATGAACCCGATCGGACGAAAATTGCCCAAGCTATAAAAGAATCAATGTTTTATTGGATTTTCCAAAAATGACCAACCACTTTAAAAGAAACGAAACTAAATTAGTGTTAGGGCCGTAACCTCTGATGCAGCCCACTGGCGCCATTGGAATCGCCTCAAAAATTAAATTGCTTGAAGATATTTTTATTTTTTTATTTTTTTTTAAGAGTAAGAGTAAATTTATTTTTGCATTTTGGTTTACATTACATTTGTTTTGACACAGGTTATCTAATTGCATTATCTTAATATAATATTGTAATGTAATCATGATATGAGTGTAGGTTAATGTAAACCTCGTTATGTTGCTAACATAAGCAACAGCTTGAGTGTGGAGCAACATAACATGCAACTAATCTAGACTTATAGACTATAAAGAAGTTTTGTGAGGATGAACTTTAAATGAACTGTGCCGGCCTGTTTGGTTGATTTATATATGATAGGCCCTATACTTAATTTTATAATAAATAATACTAATACTTATTATAACTTTTCGAGTACATAAAATTATATGCTACCTATTTGAGTTTTTAATTTTAATTCGTATTCTAAACAATAGGAAATAATGTTGAATCAGTCGATGTTGTACACTAAGTTAACGATATCTTCAATTTGTTTCAGGCTTTTATCCTTTAGCCATAGTTCTATTTGTTTAGAGTATGTGTGTTTGCTCATGGTCTTTGTTATTTTAAGTAATGCACATTTATTATAGATCCTTGGTCCTAAATAGTAGGCATGTCGTTGGGTTAGGTCTTTCTTTACTCGAGGTATTGCTAAACTGTTTATTGGTCTTGTTTGATTAGTGTTTGAAAGTGCATAATATTTGAGTTTAGGTTTACTGATTTATATATAATTTTCATAATTGATTTATATA